>LSSL01004330.1:0-14823 GCA_001953115.1 Smittium mucronatum
CTTTTTCCTTCAAAATATTCATATCTTAATTATAATAAATTCATAAATTTTAATGGATTACTACATAAAAAGTGGTTTGGATATTTGCAAAATTTTCGACACTACTTTGACATATATAAGGATTTATATAGAGTCGGGGAAGAGGGTCTTTTTATAATATCTGATTTATTTAAAAAAAGACATGGAAATCATAAAAAAATCTCCAATATAATTATTTCTCCGTAGCTTTATTTATTTTGTTTATTAGAAGGCTATAGCTCAAAAATCTGCTATTCAAACTGAGAAATTCCAAAGCTTTGTATTTGGAGTTATAAATTTCTATTATTGAATTTTTTTGGGATCACTTTTGAAAATATTTTCTCAAGCCCTTAATATCATTTATCTTATATTATGTCACATTCATCATTTCCGTCCTTGTCGTAGATTTTTCAATGTGTTTTATATTTTTAAATAAATTCTTAATTTCTCATTTCAATATTTATGCTTATAGAAATCTCATTGATCTATCCCTGAGCTCCAATTTTGATAAATACGCACCTTCCATTGGTGATTAATTAAATTTCTCTTTAGAAAAAATTATTAGTTTAATTTATTTTCAAATCAATTATAATTTATTTTGAAAAAAATGGGTTTTATAAGTTATAAAAATAATACCCATAGTATCTCACATAGTAAATTTTTTTAAGGTCTTTGAAAATCCTTTAGGTTTATTTATAAAAAATACAGCGCTATATATTATCAAGAACGTTCTTTTTTTTGGCATATATTTCGATTTAATTGTTAATTTTTTGCCATTTGAAAAAGGGATTTTTGAAGAAAAACTCATTTAATCAACTTTTCCATTTAATTTACTAGATTAAAAATATATTAGCCAGAAATATTGAAGTCCTAAATAGTTTTCACATTTAAAATGATGCATAATACATGTCAGAGGCGCTAGAATTTTTTCCTTTAGTAAATATTTTTATTTTATTCATTTTTTAATTCAGAATCAATACGCTCTATCTTTCTGATGGAGTATATTTCTTCAAATTCTTGAAAATAAATTATTTCAAAAAAAAAATTATTCGAGATTTTAGTTAGGCATTTTAAATTCCATGTTCATATTTATCATAATCATGTTTAATTCTTTTTTTTTTGCAGATTCCAAGGCCAATCTAGTTTCGTAATCCAAAGTATCATCTCTATAATTATCTATAATTATCTATAATTTTAAATTTTTTACCTATTTTTTTTTGTAAAAGATATATCAAAGCCATAGTATTTATCCTGAAAATTCATTTTTAGGTAAAATATTTTCTAATTTCATCTTCTTTATATTTTTAATTTTTAATTATTCTGTTTCATATTTTTTTCACAGATAGCAAAAAATTCGGTTAACGCCAATATAAGACCAAAATAAACTTACATGTTTTAACTTTAATTAGCACCACATTTTGGTAATATAAAGATTGAATACTTCGGGCTAATAACTTCTTGAATCATATATATGCTTCATTATTTTAAAAAATTTAATTTAATTAAAACTTTTTCTATATTTTGTCTTTTTTTTCTTAAAGGAAAAAGATCTCGTGAGAATAACTGGAGCTTCAAAATACATATACCCATATTTTGAACCTCCCTCTCCAGATTTAGTCTTTTTTACAGAATTATACCTAGCATTTTATTTTTTCGAAAAAAAAAATTCAAGTTTATTTTCATTTACTATTATGTTAATTATTCTATCGAAACAAAAATAATTTATTAATTTATTAAAAGAAGCCAATAATAATTCAATTTCTTATTTTATTCCAAATTAGCACAATAATACTTTTTTTCCGATACAAAAAATTAAACTAAAAATAATTTAAATGGTTCATTGATATTAATACGAATTGATTTTAGTGCTTTTTTGATATGTTTTATATATTCTTTAAAACTTAAAGCATCACTTTATAAATTATAACATTCATTTTCTTTATAAATCAAAGAATTCATTGATTTTATCCCTTTTGATATAATTTTTTAAATTAAAATTTATTTAGGAATTTGGTTTGATATAATTTTAATAAATACTTATTTTGGACTTTTAATTCATTAAATTTTCCTAATTAAGACAATTTAATTATTGAATAATAATATATAATAAATGAATTTGATACTATTATAAAATTTTAAGGGTTTTGTAGTTATCATCTTCATCTGCATCCTTTAGGATAAATAGCTGTATAAAATATTAAATCATTCTAAAAACCTAGATTTTATTTATAGCTTAAAAATACGAATACTTTATATGTATAGCTAGTTAGAAATCCATGATCTCGAATATGAAGCAACTATTAATCTATTTAAATTTGGTCTGCGGGAAATCTCATCCACCTTTTTAAAAATTAAATAATGTTTTAAGATAAGGGAATAAATTTTAATATTTGGTAAAGCTAAAAATTTCTTCTGCACAAAGAATTTTAATTGTGAAAATATTTTGATAAATCAGTAGATCAAATATGTATTAATTAAATAGTCCTGAAACCAATTTTAACTATTCTTTTCCAGTAAAAACTCACAATTTTTAATGTAATACTACATATTATTCCGATAATAAAATTTCTTTATAAAGTTATATTTGACACACTTAAATAAAATATGCTTTTTTATAAGTACTTTCAAATTTAGACAGATCAGAAAGTTTCGATTTTGAAATTTTCACCCCTAAAAATTATCACATGTATAATAATTAATTTATGTATGAAATTTTGTATTTTCATTTTATATTTGGCCTTAATAACCTTAAAAAATTTCAGTTTTCACAAATATTTGGCAAGTTTTTAAATGATGTATTTTGGTTTTAAAAAAATATATCTGTTTAGATTTTCGATATAACCAAAATTTACGATATAAGTAGAATATTAATAGGTGAAATGATAGAAAAGCTACTAGAAATTAAAAATCATTTTTTTCCAAGAAAAATTGTATATTAAAAAAACAAAAAATGCATTTTTTAAATAGTATTGGAGTGTTTATGGATAAATATTCATTATTTTTTATTCAAAATTAAGTGAATTGATACAGATCTTGTAATTTGATATAAATTATTTTATATTACGACATTTTCATAGGGTTTTAAAATTTCTGATAAAAATAATCTTTATTTTTTATTCGATAAAGATATCCTTTGTTGATTATTATGCGAAATTTTAATTGGAAAAGTGATAAATTAAGACCATTTTTTTCTCTATAAAATTTAACTAAAGCTCAGTTAACTGAGAAAAATATATTATAATTTTAATATCAAAATATACTGTTTGTAAAAACCCCAAAGATAAATTTGCGGTGACCTATTTTTTATTAAAGATCCGATTAATACAGATTTAAATCGACTCGTTTATATTTAGAGAAATTATAATGATTAACCACCATAAATATAAAATTAGCCAATTAAAAAAAATGAGCCCTTCCATATTATTAAATTTACACCTTATTTTTTAAAATTTTGGATTATTTCTTAAATAGGAACTTATCATCAAATATTTATATGTTTTAAAATATGTAAGGGCTATTTTATAAATAAATGATGAATTATTTAATATTTTTTTAACCAGATAAATTCATACCAATTTGACAATATCTTAATAATCGGTTAAATATTTTCTTTATTAAATTGGTTCTTGTTTCAATAAATAACTATATCTATCTATCTATCTATAGAAATAAAAATTTACTCCAGAGGTCTCATCTATAACATATGAAAAAACTCAAAATTACATATTTGGTAATTTTTTTACGTTTAGAATTTTCATGAAATGTTGATTTTATAGTATAAATTGACCAATAAAGACTTCCTAATAATTAAAGATGTCAAAAAAAAGGAATATCTTTATTAGATGGTGGTCTAATTTTATTTTCAGTAAACAAGATCGTTGAGATTTCACATTAATAGAAAATTTTTATCAATAACTTAAAAATGAATCCATTTTTGTCATATATTCTCAATAAGTTTAACCAGCCATTTAAATAATCAAAAAAATTCTATACGAATCTTCTTAAATGTACAAATCGAATGCAAAAAGTGAATCATTAATTCTTATTATTAATATACATTTGAACTCCAGCTTAATTATCTTTTCAAAGGTGTCTACTATCTAATTTATTTGATTCATCATTCAATATATGAACTTTGTTTTTTTAATCACAGCAATTGGAATTTAAATTCGTAATGAAAGCAAAAAAAATATAGCACAAAAGTTACTACTCGTTATAAATATATTTTTTTAGTATTTAAAAATAGCAGCAGCATATTAAATCACTTTTTTTTTATGAAGAATCCGGCTAGCTTTTTTTTAGTATAGTTTATGGGAATTTATCTTTTAAGGATTAAAAAGCGAGTTTTGTCTTATTTAGGATTATAAAAACCATAAATATGGTAAAAAAAAACACCAAAAATTATGCACTACAAATTCAAGCAGGTTTATTGTAAACTATAAATATAAATAACAGTCGGTAAATATATTTATATAAATATAGAATATCATTGAAAATATACACCATGAAACCCCTTTTTTATCGAGTATATAGCAAATTTTTCTGTTGTTTTTTCAATTTTTTGTTATTATTGACGCATTATACAAAATTTATTTTGATGTATTTTCTGAATGAAAAAAAATAAGTGTATCTAAGTGTATTGAAATAATGTAATTTATAAATACGCAGATGTTAAAAAATAAAATCATTGTATTTGTAATTTAAGAATACTTTAACAGAAATACTTATCCTATTATTCGACTTAAAATAAAAAATAGTGTATAAATATCAAATAAAAACCTCTTTAAAATACTCTTGGGTGCTTAACTTATCTTATTACCATGGTTTAAGGTTCCGAATCAGCAGAAATTGGGTTTTATATATGAATATAAATTTGAAAAAATATGTAAATATGAATTTTTTCAATTTGGTAATAGCTATATAAAAAATTTTCTGTATAATGCATTATATTAATTTAAAATACTATTCGGTTTATTTATAAAAATATAATCTAAAAAAATTATTTAAAAAAACGGAAGCGAAATTATAATTCAAAAAAATATATCAAATCGCGGCTATAAATCTCCAAAAAAGTTTAATATAAATAAATAAATATCACCATATCATCTTTTTGTGTTTTTTATGTGATAAAAGTCTAAAAATTGATTCTAATTAAAATTTAACAATTTATTGATCTTTAATCCCGTTTTTTTAAGAAAAATAATACCTTACAGTGGATTAATATCGAGCTTTAATAAAAAATTGTCTATAAAAATATTATAATCCGCCCAAAATATCGAATTTAAATTTTATGGGGATCTAAAAGCTCAGACTAATGGAGTAAAAAAAAAGAGGAAATATATAGAAATTTTTTTTTTGATAATTTTGAACCCTTTACACTAAAAAAACATTTTATATTTAAATAAAAAAAATAAATTCGCTTTATATTGTTTGATTTTTTCAAAATAATAAATACATTTGAAAAACTGATTATGGACTAAAAAGAATTATCCTGGGATATACCAATAATTTTTTTATTAGAAAAATTAGAGCTAATAGTCTGATTTACCAATTTCTGGCTTTGAAAAGACTATTTTTTTCCGAAAGATGATTTCTTTTCAGACCTGTAACCAAAAATTTTATTTTTACCTGTAAAGACATCAATTTATCTAATACCCTTGGTTCTTTGCATATTGATATTATTATCATAATTTTCTCCTTTCTCTTCTCAATAAGGTTTAATTATTTAAGCCTAATAGAGCCAAAAAAATTCAAATCATTGATTTTAGTCAGAAAAATCAATATATAAAAGTTTTTAAAGGATATTGAATTTTTATAATGGTTTAAATATTATCAAGAGATACTCTTTATATATATTTAATCGATTTTAAAGCACTTTTAGCTCCCTCAAAAATTTTTTAACTATTGTTATTTAATTATAGTATACTATATTTAGTAGAGTGGTGTATTTTGGAGATGTAGAAACTGAACTTGTTTGGGAGATAGAAGAGCTCTGAGTCCATGAGCCCCTGTTAAAATCGAAGTGTTTATTCTTTTTGGATATAAAAACCCTGATTATTTTCATATTATTACTTAAACCTTATCAGCAATAATGGAAAATTAGTTAAGATATCTGCAGTTATCCCCGATTCTAATATAAGTAGGATTTTTTTTTATAAAAAACCTATTTATACACTTTCAATTCTTCTTTTTATTGAATTTTCATGAATAGGGCCCACTAAAAGTGGACTAATAAGGGATTTTCTTTCGTCAAAAATCACCTCTATTTCAATTATACGCGATAACGGGATGTTTTTCCTGAGTAAAAAAACTTTCCTTCTTGAAAAATTATGGATTTTATGTTTATGAAAAACACCATGTATTCGATTTTCAAGGCTATTTTTTTGTTATTTGGGAGAATTATCTATTGTGACAACTGAGCCCTATTTCTAACGGGGATATGGTGTGATTTAATTAATATCTCATGGAAAGATTCCATTGTAGAATTTAAAATAGTAAATGTAGATAGCCCATATATTTTGAATTAACAAACCTCCTATCATGTTTGAAATAATGACATAAGTTTGCGATAAAAATAATCGATTTATCATTTGGAGAAAATTCATATTTTCTTCCTCGTCCAATTTCAGCTTTTAAATGCATTTTTTACATACCGAAAGGAATTTTATTAAGCTCTTCTATATTAAATCCAATCAAAAGATAAATATCCTATGGGGGTTTTGAAGAAAATTATTGGAATCGGGCTCAGTAATATCAGTTATTTTAATATTCGCAGCGGAGACGAAGATTTGAAATAAAATAAAATAAAAATTATTTATTATCATCTTTGTACTTATAAATATTCAAAATTATAATTAAAGGCAATTTGAAGTTTTATTTTTTGATTTTTTTTTTAATTTTTTTTTAAAAAAACTATGATGACTAAAAAAAAAATTGATGTGACTTTTGAATTTTTTTATGTTTATTCCAATTATGTTAAATTTAATCTGACTCGAAAAAATTTAGATCAAAGTTTTTTCTAAATAATAAATAAATTCACAATTTTCAAAATTAAAATTTTTAACAATATTTCGCGTAGGTGTAAATATATTTTAAGAGAAAAAAATAGCGAAACTGAGAACTCTCATAACAACTTTTTTTTGTAAAAAATATATATTATAAAAAATCATTTAATATATACATTTTTTATTTTCCCTAATAGTTCTCTTCAATAAGCTAATTTAAAATTTAGAAATAATAATAATAATAATTTGATATCAATCGGTATTTGGTTTAAATAAAAATTAACAAAAGTTTATTTATGATTAAAAATATTTGGTATTTATTGAACCTAGTACCTTAAATAAATTGTTTAAATTTAATTTCATTTAAAAAAAATCAAATCTTTTTGATATAATAGCCTCTATTAAGAAATTTGCACTCGTATTTCAAAATAACTTTATATATTATTTTAGCACTGAAATTAATAAAAATTTCTTGAGTTTATAAAAATATTGGCTAAATACATTTAGAAACCCCCAAATTATTTATTTTAGAACAATCAATTAGCCAATTGGTCTTAATTTGATTAGTGAATTTGTCAATTTTTTTTGGAAGGGTTATTAATATATGCAAAGGTGTGTTTTTTTTAATTTGCAGCCTTTAATAAAATAGGTGCACAATTGCGATAAAATCTATGATATTACTAAAAAATTAATTACGTCAATTAAATGAAAATCTTATTAAGAAATAACAATGCTAATAATAAATAAATAACTGCTTTTAATTAAAAATTCCATGTATCTAAATAAGGATATTAGAAAATTAAAAATGTATTGTTATCATTTTAAAGCCATAATCACATAAAATTTAGAGGAATTATTAAAACTTGCAAAATTAATTTAATTCCTCAACCGAAAACTTCCTAATCTTTGCTATTAATGAATAACTTACACTTTTTTTTGTATATTTATTTCTTTATGGACGTATAAATTTCATAAAGTCTCTAATATATATATGATGGTAAAAAATAAAACTTAGAAAATTTTATTTTCACTTTATGGCTAACTTTAAACCTTTTCCGAAAAATTCTAGTTGAATTAATCTGTAGCTAATTACGGGCTTTGTATTAATCTACTTATATTTTTTTCAGGAAAAGCAATTTTTTATTTGAATATCTTTGATCTCTTATAGGAATACTTTGTTCTTATTGGATAATATTCTTTTAATTAAGATATTTAATAGCTTTAAACATTAGATGAAATATACTATAGACTTTCAGTCTTGACACTGGCTTTCTCAGAAAAGGATATCTAGATTTGATTAGTAGATAGCTTAACCTTTTCCGGGTCCAAATATGTGCTTCACTCCTATTTGTGTATATTTGCAATTACAGTTGGTTTATATCCTTGATATAACCAATGGTATGAAAATATTATCATAGTAATGGTAATATTGAATAAAAAATGAAAGAAAGTTTTGTACCATTGGCCCTGAGAGGGTTAATGGTTTGTCCATTAACCCTCTTAGGGCCCAAGTTCTTGCCTTACTTCTATTTATGTAGATTAACTATTTCAATTGGCCCAGATTCTTGATTTATCCAATAATATCCAAATGTTATTAATCTAATTATAGCATTTAATAAAAAATGAATCCCATTTTTGTGTCTATCAGCTCTGAAAGGGTTAACCCTTTCATGACTGATGGAGCAAACTATGGTCTCTATTTATGAGCCAATACAACATTTTTTAAAAAATATCCTTGGTATTTGACTTAGTTTTCTCTATTTTAGAATAAGAATGTTGAATTTCACAGAACGGAATCAAATATATTTTTGGATCCTGAACGAATTAAAAATGGATTATTGATTGAGAAAAATCAATGATTAACCATAAAAAAGGGTGTCAGGACTATTGACCTACTGCACATTTCACCTACTAGAACAACCAACTATTTTTCATAATTAGGATTTTTTAGGCAAATAAAAACTGTTAGTTTCCAAAAGATACATAAATTTACGACCGTATCTTAATATTTTATTCTAAGTGGCCAAAAAGTAGTTGAAATTTAAATAGGTCAATAGTCACGTCACCATAAAAAAGTATTTAGGGTCACTTCTCAAGATACCCAATAAATATGAACTATTTTCTATTGTAACAAGAAATTGTTGAAATCAAGAGTTTAATCCCTATATTTAGATAATTTGAAGCTGGTAAATTCCTTGGTCTTAAACCAATTCAAATATTGAAGTTAACGTATTATTTTTTTACGGTGCCATGACTATTTGCACACTATCATTTTGTCTACTTTTTCTTCCTATCATTTTACATAATTTAATATGGTGCTGACAAATAAAATCCGCGAATTTTTTAAAACTATGCATGAAAAAAGTCAATTATCAATACTATCTATTTATTGGACAAAAAGTATAAGGATTGTAAAGTATGCTTATTACAGTATAAAAATAGTCCGACAGCTTTTTCTACCTTTCACAATCATAAACTATGAAAATTTAGACAAACGATTACAGCTTATTATTTTTTAGTTATGCAAGTAAAATTTTCGATTTAATCTATATTTTTAATGGCCAAAAGTAATCGAAACATCCAGTAAGCGTATGGGAAGCTTTTTTCAAGATCGAGAGGTTTTTTTATACATAAACCATTGGCTAAATATGACTGAAAATATTAACTAAGTTAATAATAGCAGAAAAAATACTAGTATCAATAGATTTCCAATATTTTTCCAATAGAATTTTTATTTTGTAAATTCAGCTCCATATTACCCATTATTTTTATACAATGTCTTATTATTGTGTCTCCAATTTAAGAAATAGTAAGAGTTTTATAGAGAGCTGTTCGCTCTCGAGAACCTCTAATATATCAGTATACTTTTTCCTGAGATCATATTAAATTGCAGCTTTTTTTCGTTCATCAAAATGACTTTATAAATCCACTGGTTTATTTTACCATAAAGTATATAAATTGAGAAGCTAATAAAATTCTAAATAAGACAAGCATTATTGGAAGATGTTAAATTGTTTTGAAGGTACTGTCTAATTAAAAAAGTATTTTTTTATGGGATGGATTTCCGTTTTGTGTTTATTTATAACAATCCCCACACTATTTATCTTGGTCTATTTATTTGAATTGAGGATATAGTTATAGTAAAATGGCACTTAAATATCAGGATAGACAAAGATGCTAAAGTTCTCACTATTTTATAGCAGTGCTTACAGAAATGAGCAATGTAAAGAACGAATATCTAACTGGATGATTTTTTTGAAGACCAGACTTTTTTCTATGTAAGCCATTGGACACAACATAATTTAATCACCTTCAAGCCAATATAAATAGAAAAAATGTACTTACCCTAACAAAATTTCAACATTTTGCCAATAGATGATTTCTTTTTTAATTATATACTGCAATTTAATCAATAGTTTTGTCTTGCTCTTAACGCTATATTTCCAAATTAGGAAGATGGTAAAAAGTTGGCAGGAAAGCGTCTGCTCTTAAAGAGAATCTCCCAACTATCAAATCAGTTTTTAGTTTGTTGTGGACCACCAATGGCCAACTATAATTTTGTCCTTTATGTCAAATAGAAGACAAGAAATGGTGTAGTAGATAGGCAAATATCGACCATAGGTTTTTCAAACCAAGTTCCTTTGTGTGTAGATCAAATATACCCTTCTAAATAATTGACAATGATTTGCCAACACTTTTAATGTAATCAGACCCGATCCATATACAATCCGTCTAACCCATTAATCAGAGTATATCATAAAAAATTTTAAGCCAATTATTTCGTATTATTATTCGCATAATATGATTGGAGACATAAGTTTATTTATTGGGTAAAACTGCATTGTAAGTGCTTTCCTGTGTGGAACACTAAAGGAATAGTTTTTGGTGAATTCTGCTCGTTAACGAATATCAACGTTTTCAACCTTGTATCTCCTATTCCACTTTTTTCCTAAGACGGGTTATTTACTTCACACCTAAACCTAATATTAGCTTGAATCATGTCGGGCTTGGATCCTAATAATCTTCCCTCTACGGTCGACGATATCGATTTCTCCGATTTGGAGACCAAATACTCTGAAAAATTCTTGGAAGATTCCTTAGACAACGTCGTTCTAATCGACAATCTTCCAATAGTAGATGAGAAAAAGGAATCAAAACTCATAGCCTTAATCAAAAAGATCACAAAGAAATTGGGTGAAATTAAGGAAGATGGAATTCACATGCCTAAAGAAGTTGTAGATGGGAGCTCCTTCTCTAAAGGTTACGCTTTCGTCGAATTTTTAGATGCCTCTCAAGCCTCCGAAGTTATTAGAGAGCTTAATGGATACAAACTCGATAAGACACATGTTTTGGAAGTAAACTCCTTCATGGATGTAGAGAAATATTCAAAGGCATCAGATACCTACATTGAACCCCCTCACTCCGAATTCGTTCCCAGAGATCATTTAAAATATTGGCTTATGGATGAGCAATCCCGAGATCAATTCGCAATGCAATTTGATCAAGATCTTTCTGTAAACTGGAATAACAGGGGTGCATCAGTCGATAACATTGTAAGTCGCAAGGGTTGGACTGAAACTTATTTCCAATGGAGCGTTTTGGGTACTTACTTAACTACTTTACACAAACAAGGTGCTGTGTTGTGGGGGGGCTCATCTTTTCAAAAGATTGTTCGCTTTATTCATCTTGGTGTCAAACTGGTCGACTACAGCCCCAATGAAACATATTTCATTACTTTTTCTCCAGAGCCCATTGATTTAGAATCAGTTGATACAGTTTTAGGCCCTGGAAACGAGCATCTGAATCCTTATACTGATGTTGATTCGGGGAATCACTTTTGTGTTTGGGAAGTTAGGACTGGCCGTTTGCTTCGATCATTCCCATATGCCACCAATGCTGACGGATCTCCAGTGACCAAATTTGGCTGGCCCAGCTTCAAATGGTCTTCTACAGAGAATTTCTTAGCTCGTGTTACTCCTGGCTCAAAGATATCCATTTATGAAGTTCCTGGTATGGGTCTAGTCGGAAAAAAGAGCCTACCTGTCCCAAATATCGTCAACTTTGATTGGCGACCATGCAACGACCCCAACTCAAAAAATAAAAAGTTGCAGGATGTTCTAGCCTATTGGATTCCAGACGTCGATAATCAGCCTGGTAGAATAGTTATGATTTCCGTCCCTGATATGACTGTAATTAAGACCAAAAATATTATAAACATTAAAGATGTATCATTCCATTGGCATCCCAGTGGTCAAGCTCTATGCTCTAGAGTTCAAAGATACACAAGATCCAAGAAATCTACTTTCTCTTCTTTGGAGATTTTTAGACTCGATGACAAATCTATTCCTTCTGAAGTAGTCGAGCTTAAAGATAATGTTGTTGTATTTGCTTGGGATCCAAGATCAAACGTTCTAAGGTTTGCTATAATTCATGTGACTGATGCCACCCCTCCTCAAACAAACCAAAGAGGAATGGCCACTTCTTTAGTTAAATCAAACGTCAGCTTTTATCAGTTTATTCGAACTAAATCTAAATTGGCTACCAGAGAGGAATTCTTACTCATTAAAACTTTGGATAAAAAGAACACTACCTCCCTAAATTGGTCTCCAAAGGGTCGGTATATCATACTTTCTACCCTCAGGACAACCACTGCTTGGAATCTGGAATTTTATGATACGGAGTTTGAAGTCCCCAATTTACCTAAGAACTCTGTATCCGAAGCCTCCATTCTTTTACTCAGTGCTTCAGAACATTATGGAGTTACTGATTTAGAATGGGACCCTACTGGAAGATATGTTATCACTTCTGCTTCTGCTTGGCGTCATACAAATGACAATGGGTATGCTATCTGGGATTTCAAAGGAGAACAGTTACACAAAGTTTCAATCGATCTCTTCAAACAAATCTTGTGGAGACCTCGACCACATTCTCTTCTGGATAATTCTATCAAATCTAAGATCCGTAAAAACATTGATAGTTACTCTGAAAAATTCGACGAACAAGATCGCATTTTGGAATCCACTGCGTCAATTGAACAGCTTACCCCCCGCCGTAGACTCTATAATGAATGGGTTAGCTGGCGCAACTCTGTTAATGAACGTGTTGATGAATTATCTCATGATGTTCCAAACATTGAGTCATTCAACACCTCACCATCTACTGAAGATGAAGAGGTGATTGAAGAAATTGTTGAGGAATTACTTGATGAAGTGACAGAGTTCGTTTAACCATACGTTTTTTCAACTCTGATGTGGATTATCTTCTATCTACATTTTTATTTGGTTATTGCATAGGTTTTCGTTCTTTTTTTGTACTTAGAGCTATTTATATATCCCATTATTATACTCTAAAAAACACAACATTTTCTTATTTCATATTCAATTATATGGGGTTTCTTATTTAATTGTGAATGGGTTAATTATTTTCAAACCACAACCCATCAATTTAAGTATACGTTTGGTTTTACTCATAGCTAGTTTTTAACTACTCAATAATTTAATTTTTCGGTTAGGGGATGAAGGTTGCTACTGGTTATATTCAATATTATTGTTGCCCTTAATTTCTTTCAAATATTATTTTTAAAAAAATATTAGAAGCATTATCTACTTATCAATAAAAGTCTTCGGCTAAGTGGATATGCCCTTTTTGTTAAATACTAACTCAAAATTTGCTTTTTTTTATTGCTAAATTCAATAAATTTTGACATCAATTAAAGGTAAAAATTTTATCATCACTAAAATCTTGCACAGCCGACCCGAAGTCTGACATCTATCACTAAAATTCAACATTTATCACTAAAATCATCCAATCACCGCATTTTCACCAATAAAATCCGAGCTTCATCACTAAAAAAAAATTGATTTATTTATTGGAAAAAGTTTTAAAAATTGTTCCTTTTTATGAAATTCGATGAATTGTCCCTTATTCAGAGATATATAGATGTATACGATTTTTGACAGTGATATAAGGAACAAATTTCTAATATACTTACAGTTTAAATTTACCTTGTAAGATTCAAAAAAAAATTAATGAAATGGAAGTTTATAGAAGATTTTCAACATTCCCTTTATTATTGCGAAAATCATTAATACTAATAGCTTTTGCGCTTATTTGGGAGGATGAAATATCCTTTTATAGTGAAAAACCCCTAAAAGGATTAAGACTATTGTACTTATTGTTAGTATCGAAAACTCTAAAATGCGTATTTACAAAAAAAAGGAGGAAATATGGATATAATTTTGTTTTATTCGTAATTGAGTTAGCTTTCTAGAAGACTTTCAAAAAACTTTCGAGTATCCTACATCTCGTTTTTTATAAGTCAGCCATAACATCACTTTTCTATATGTTGTGACATATTATACCCCTAAGAGTGAAATACCTTGCCGTGGTTTAGGGGCTTAATAGTGTACTTTTCGAAGTACACTAAACCAAAATTTCACACAACGTTGTACTATTCTTGGTTGGGAGTAGTGAAGACAACGCACAGCAATTCGGAGGACAGCGATTCCAGAGGAGGACCATCTTGAAACAGGAGGAACCGATCGTTTAGGACAGCTGAGACATAGTCTAGTGCACAATTCCGGCGTTCGACAGTCAGGCTGATCTCGATGTCTAACAGCTATTTGTAGGAGAGCCATATCGATCAAACCCAGGTTTGGGTAGGAGCCTAATTTTATTAATTCTGCTAGAATTAAACCCTGAATAGGGGCTCAATAGCTTCAACGAACAATAGTTCATTGACAAAGAGCTTAATTCTTGACTGCATTTAACCTCAGTTATACACCTACTTGAAGCAATGTCA
>LSSL01004332.1:0-42579 GCA_001953115.1 Smittium mucronatum
GTTGGAAGTAGTGGAGACAGCGCACAGCGTTTCACTATTCTTGGTTGGGAGTAGTGGAGATAGCGCACAGTGATTCGGAGGACAGCGATTCCAGAGGATGACCATCTAGAAACAGGAGGAACCGATCGTTTAGCACAGCTGAGACATAATCTAGTGCACAAGTCCAGCGTTCGACAGTCAGACGGATCTCAGCGTCTAACAGCTATTTGTAGGAGAGCCATGTCGATCAAACCCATGTTTGGGTAGGAGCCTAATTTTATTAATCCTGCTAGAAGTAGGCTCTGACTAGGAGCTCAGTAGATTCAATGAACTGTTGTTCATTGACAAAGAGCTTAATTCATGACTGCACGTAACCTCAGTCATCCAGCCTACTTGAAGCAATGCCAGGGTGGGGTCTTTCGGTTGGTAGATTGAACCCTTTTCCCGTAGGTACGCAGCCGGTAGTCCGGCAGAGGAGCTTATTGTAGTTAGGATAATGGTCTTTTCTATACGTCTTTTTCTTTTTTTCAAATTTTTTTAGTATAGTTTTTAATGACGTTATCTTACAATAAAATTCCGTGATTCAAAAAAAAAAATGGCAGAATTGGTAGTAAAATAATTTAATTTATTTAGAATTTTGGTTGAGTCTGATAAGAATAATGATAATATCGAAATCAGAAAATATTTGCATTGATAATAAGCTAGTATGCTCAATTATCAGTGAAATGGAAGGTTTTAACTACTAAATACTAGATTGAAAACCCATAAAAATTCCCATTAAAAAATAGGATTGTATATTTTATATTCTTAGCTTTGGTGGGGAAAAAATATAGAAAAACCCGTAATATTCATCAAACTTAAAAACTAATTTTTATTTAAATTCGTTAAATGTGTCTACTATATATTAACTACAAATACAAAAATAATAGATAAGAAATTCTGATTGGTTAAAATTTTTCTGGTGAGTAGAAAATACAATATATATTCTTATTAGACTTTTGAAAAATTAAACGATACAAAAGTGTTTTGCATTTATTTTTTCTTTGAAAAATCTTTTCGCCAGCTCAATATCTCAGATAAAAAAATCTCTAGAAAATTTAAACACAATAAACAAAAGATCAATTTGACGGATCCACGCTTGTAAAAACAAAAAGGGTTAAACAATTATATATAAGAAATCTGAAAGGAATGATCTTATAGAGATTTATATGGGATGTTTCATATTTGTTTTTTCTATAAAAAAAATTAAAAAGATAAAATAGATCCTTATACGAAAAAAAATCTTGATAAAATATTTCTAAAAAATTTATTTTATCTATATTTTTAAATATGATATTGGATAATATGATAAATAATATATATGAACTTTGTAAATTATATTATGGTTAAATTTTAGGCATTGAATAATCAATTATTATTAATAAGCAGCCAATCGAAATGAAGCACATATTATAAAACTCAATATACACGATTAGACAAAGATTTTAATGAAGATATAAAAAAAATAATTAATTAAAATCGTTCTAAGCACATTAATAGTTAATTTTTTTAAAAAAATTCATAATTTCAACAATTCAAATGATAAAAAATAGCCAAATAAATATATGTTTTAAAATGGAGGAGATTTTAAAATTGAAAAATTGAAAATAGAAGTATTTACAAATTAAAACTATAAATATTCTTTTTTTAAATTTTACGTATCAAAAAACATATTTGCATACATAAAATAACAAAAATCAGAAAATTGCGGAAAAATACATTAGAATAATATGTTTACGTTTTAAATATTTATTTATAATACTACGAAAACCCCATTTAATAAATAGTTAAACTCAAAAAACATCCAGGATGTTTTTTATTGCGTTTAATCAAGGGTATTAATCTAAAAATAAGTTATTATAGAAAATGAAATAGAGCAGCAAAACTCATCTGTAATTTATCTTTTATTTTTGATCGTAAAAATTTAATACAATATAATAAATTTCTATTTAGACTTTAATATAATAATTTATATAAAATGTAGAATGCAAAAAATTTCGATTTAATTTTCTAAATTGGAAACCGTTTGATCCTTCATATATATTCGAAATTTTCATATTTCTCTTTATCTCTTTATTTTTTTTCTATGGCTGATAATGAAGGTATTTTTACATAATTTTTTATAACTTTTTTTAGCTCTAAATATTTATTTTTGAACTTAAAATTATTATAATCTTGGAAAGTGTTTAAAATATTTATTTGAAAATAAATTCACATGTTTCATTGATTTAAAAGTGACTAAGCACCAACATTTAAAACCTCGAAAAAACTCACCTTTTTTGGTTGGCTTTGTTTTTTTTTATTTATATAAAGAGTTTTTTATAAGCGCAATAACGTAAAGAGAGGAAGCAATCTATTTCACCATAATTAAATTATAAATTATTTAATTTATACTTAGTCAAAAAATACGCATTAGGAAACCATCCTAATATCTTATATTTCAAAAAAAAGTCTTTTTAGTGCTCCGAGTAAGCATAGTTTCTGGTATGACTTTCAAAACTGATAAAGAAAGAAATATCACTACATTGCAAAACTATTACTACCAAGAGATTTTTTTTCACTTTTTTTATATACATAAATGTGAAAGAGGTGGTTAAACTTTGGAATAAAATTTACGAAGGATTAAAGAAAAATTAACTTTCAAATTAATAAACACTTACACTTTCTTTATTTCTTATAAAAAATTATAAAACAAGTATTTTGGTGACCACGTAATTTTCTAGGAAAATAGGAAAAGAATAGACACTCGCCTTCATATCCCTGGGTGACACCAAATCGGATACACATTCTCTTCATAAATATATTTATTAATATAATAATTACTATTATAATTATTCTAATAGAAATTAAAGAACTCCTGAATCTTTATTACTTACGACATCTGTAACAAATAAACTAGATTTTTTTATGAAAGAGTTAATGGGGATAGTAGTGCTTATAAGATTAAAATGCTTATAAAATGATATAATGAAAAAGAAACAGATATTTAAAAAAGAGAATTACTTATTATGTATTTCTTTAGAATAAACCTTTAACTAAAAGTAATTCATCAAAGACGCTAGAATTTTCGAAACTAGAATTTTTCTCGTCATAATATTAATTCATTATTAAAAATTGCATTATCATTTTTTATTGCTTTATTAAAAATATTATCTTCTATAAAAATAGTATAAAATAAGAAAAAAAATTCGAAAAAGAGTTTTTTAGGTAATATATAACAATATAAGCCCTTAAAAATCCTCAAAGTGCAAAAAACTTGATAATATATGTTTTTTATATATATTTTTTGTATAAATTGAATTCCTTTCGAGTTTAATTAATATATCATTAATATTTGATAATTCATTTTGAAAATAGTAGATTATTGTGGCTATTTGTGGATGATGTAAGTATATATAGTTTATGAAAGACATATGGCTTTTTGGGGTTTATTTTAATCAATTTTTTCGCCGCTTTAACAATAAATTTCACTGCGAATCACTTTGAATAATTTACTGAAAAATCAGGTTCAATTATGACTATTTTTTTACTAAATTTACTTTAAAATTATATTTTAAACTTTTTTATCACCTTCTCATATTCAAAATATTTTTCTTTGTTAAATAATTCCGTTAAATTTGGCTACATTATGTTTTTATTCATATATTATTGATTAAAATTATTTTTTTAAAAAACATATTATTCATAGAATTTTTTTTTCCATTACTATCCAAGGAAATGGGTTCTTGTAAAGCCTGTACTAAAATTTAGAAACTTTAATATTTAATAATATTAATTTATACCTTGCTAATATTTTAAATCTTTTACTTAATACTATTTTGTTTTATTTTATCAAATACCTATAAAAAATATGATTTAAATTAAAATCCATTATTTATATTATTATTTTTTATAATAATTGGAAAAAAAAACCCCCCTATTCCAATTTAAAACATTATTTTTATAAACACATTGAATGTTTATAAATTTGAATATTTTTAACTTTATGAAAGTTTCATGAATACAAAATTTATTTAACTATCTCGTTTAAATAAAAATATAAGTACTGTAGGATTTAAAATTAACAAATACTTCCATGACTAAGATAAAATAACCCAAATTTTTGATAAATTCAAACTTATTTATCAAAATTAAAATTAAAACTGTGAGATTTTGTGGAAAAATGTTTAATAATATAAATCTTATAATCTTAAAATTCTTAAATTTATGAATTTTCATTTCTTTAAATTCACAATATAATAACTATAGTGTTCAAAAATACTTTATAAAGTATTATTAGAAGTAATTATAGATTTGATATTGATAAATCATCGAAAAGAAGTGTTTCAGATGAGCAAATTTATTATTAAAAAAATATTTTGGGGTATAATGATTTTTTTAGTAAAAAGTACAATATTCACATATTGATTGCATATATAGTGTCAATTATTCAAAAAGATACTTCTTTTAGTAATTTCGAATCCATTTTGGAAAAAATTTACTTATAATATTAGAAAAATTCTACTATTAGAAATTCAAGTTTTTTTTATAATACCCCATTTTAAATTATTGGTAGATTATTTGGGGTAAATCGTGGTATACCTGATGACCTTTCAAAAAAATTCTTTCTTAAAAAATTTAATCATCGGCTATTTAATTGTTTAAGTTTCCTCCATGAATTAAGATAGAGGAAAAAGCCGAAAAAAATTAAATTTCTTAATTTTTTCAAATATTAGTTCTACTCTTTGTTTTCAATTATGTACTAATCAAGACTTTTATTCATTGCTTTTTGATATAATTGAATAGGGTCGAAAAAAAAAATTGTGAAAATTCTACTCAAAAACAAGATTATTCCGTGTATTAATATTAAAAAAAATAAGTTAAATTAAGATAGGATTTTTATTTTTATTTTATATTCGATAGAATTGATAATATTTGCGAAAAAAAAGTATTAAAATTAATCAATAATCGATAAAGAGGGCCACTCAAAATAAATTTTACCTTACCCCAAACAAATTACTTTCCATAAATTTTAAATCGAAAATATAATTTTTCCGGTTGTTTAATTAAGTTTAAATTAACTCATTAACACTGCTATATAAATATATCTAATTCAACTATGAAAAAAGTAAGGAATTTTATGAATTTAAATTCTTTTTTTTTTTTTGCATCATTTCTAGCATGAGCTAGACATATTTTAAAGCTTTAATTGTCATTTTTCGTATTATAAAAAAATATTTGAAACTATAGGATTATTTAAGTTGATTTTAACACGTTTTTTTTATACGTTTATTTAGCTAGGATCATAGTCTTTTCTATAAGTCTTTTTCTTTTTTTCACATTTTTTTATTATAGTTTTTAATGATGTTGTCTTGCAATAAAATTCCGTGATACAAAAAAAATAAATAAATTAATACGTGCGAAAAAAAAACAGTCTTAATTCGAATTAACTCAAAAAAATTACATGATTATAATATTTAACTTGTAAAAAACACTTCATTAAAATATAATCTCTACTCATATCACCATATATTCAATGAAAAAAAATTAAACATCTTATAAACCACTAACATAATAGATAAATATATCACCCTAGCTATATTGATTTTATGATTTTAATTTTTAATAATATATATATTTTAAATATATCACCAATTTTTAAAATTAGTGGCCAGTTATTTGATAAAAAAATTCAAAATGATTTTTTTGCAAGTTTTATTGTAAAAACTATCTATATTAATTAATATTAATGTCATTAGGATTATAAATTACAACCAAAATTTTTTTTTATTAAATTGATCAAAATTCTATGTAATTTTATTGGTTATAAGCAATAAATAATGATTTTCTTCAGAAAAGAATAAAATCAGAGGGATATGTTAGAATTTAAATTATACTCTTATAATTATTTAAAACGTGACATATAATTTTTTTTCTATTTTTAAGGCAAATTAAGAGTTAAAAAAATTATAATCAGTTTTTTTATTTGTAATTGTTTAAAAAAAAATTATAAATGAATTTTATAAATTATAAGACGAATCTCTCTATATATTTTATAAATTAGCAATTAAGGCAGAAAAAAATAAACTTCTACGCATAAAAATTCAATATATGTTGTGAAAATAAATCTTAAATTATTATCTTTGCTCTCCCTGTGTAATGAACCAATAGGCTCATTACACATACGAAATATTTCACCCAATTGAGAAAATCTCTCATAAGCATAATTGGCTGCTAGGAAACTAAAAATGATATAAATAAGGAAGCTTAGCCATTTCGGAATGGCTAAGCTTTTCAAATTGTTTCCATCTCCTGGCATCTTATGCCCAAATTCATATTTATTACCTTATTCCCTTTTTCTCTCCAAAATAAACCTGATCCTTACACCCTGTCACACTATATAATAATATTCTTCCTTAATTAACTTTTTTTGATTTTGATTCTACTAGTAAATATAATTTTAAGAATTTTTTTAAAAAAATAAAGGTCATAAGACATTATTTTAGAAATATTTCACTTTTTCCTATAAAATAAAAGGCTAATTATTTCTATTTTTGATATATGTGAAAGGGTATTCAATTATTTTTTTGAAACCAAAGAAAAGTTTTCTTCATAGATCTATTAATTATTATTATAAGAAGCATTATATTAGGTTTCTCATCATAAATTAATATGTTTCGAATATTTACTACTTATGAAATCCAAATAAAAAAACTATTGTTATTTGTATCAATAATCTACGATTTTCATGTTGTTTAAAGGGCCCAAAATATTAATAAAACTATCAATAATAGTATAAAAACTTCAATTTAAGAACTACTGCTTAGGAATTTTTTGGAATAAATTATCGCTAACAAAAAATTCATAAAAAAATATTGGGGTGTTGTTGTTAATACTTTTCTTATAATTTTACAATGACTTAAGATACATTTAATTTTCATTTTTCATAGTTTATTTTAATTATAACCTCGAGAAAAATAGTTAACCTAATAAATAAGATTGTACTTAATTCAATATTGGCACAGCTGAAACCATGATTACCCAAAAAACCCGAAGTTTAGGACACTTTCAAGTAATATATATATTATATATATTATATATATTATTTATTCTAACCTGCTTTACAAGAAAATTAATATATATAGTCCTCCAATTTTATCGAAGAATATAAATGTGTTTAAGGCTCGAAATTAGATATAATTTCAAGTAAGACATAATAGTTCCAATTACTTCAAATTTTTTAAAAAACGTTTCAATATTTGGTTATAATGTCAAAAATACACAAAAATATTATAATATTTTTATTTTGTATTAAAATAATTTTATTAATAGCTTAGGTTAATTTGATTATAAGCCTCATTTTCAAATAAGCGTAATTTTTTAATAACTACTTTTATTCAAAATATATGATTTTGTAAAGCTTTTAAAACTTAATAACTTTATAATAAGAATATAATGATTTTTGGTTTTTGAATCAGATGGGTCAAAAGTTATAAATTAAAATTCAAAATCAGCTTATTAAAAATGATATTTTTCAGTATTAATTGATGGGAAAAAAATTACAAGAATAGGTGATTTAAATATTATAATCTACTCATAAAATTCTAATATCCTAAAAATTTATGAAGAAAACTCCAACTTAATCATATTTTTTGGTTTTTTTAGTGTTTTAAACCCATTTTTTTTATCTAAAATAATTAAGAGACTCAGATCACAATTAAAGGTTTGGAACAATTAAATATAGAATTTATAGAAAAAAATCCTTTTTTTTATTTTTTTATTTTTTATTTTTTCAAAAAAAGGATCTTATCTTTTATTGGGAAATTTAAAAAGTATATTAATATGAAGAAATATAATGAAAAAAATTAAATTAAATGATATAAATTCATATTTTATGTTATCAGACAGTTATGCTTTTAGGTGTAAAATTGTTGACGAGAAAATTTCAAGTTATACGCAGATTTCATAATTATATTGATGCATCTCTAATAAATTCTCAATTTATTTTTATAAATAGATCAATTTAAATATATAAATAAAACCTTAAAAATTACATTTTGATAGAAAAATTGAAAATATGATTTAAATTCATTCTTTTTTTTAATCAGAGTTGTTTTTGATAAATTTTATAAAAAATGATGGAAATTCATCATAAAGCCAATAGATAATATTATTTGAAAAAAAGAATCCATTTTGAATAAAACTCAAATAATTGAAAAATTTGCGCTTATTTTAAAATTAGACTTATAATCAAATTAACCTAAGCTATTAATAAAATTATTTTAGTACAAAATATGAATATTTTAACACTTTTTGTGTATTTTTAACTCTATAACCAATATTTGAAACGCTTTTTAAAAAATTTGAAATAATTGGAACTATTATGTCTTACTTGGAGTTATATCTAATGTCGATCCTTAAACACATTTATATTCTTCGATTACATTGGATGCCTAATACATCAATTAAATTTTATCCTTCTTTTTTTAAATTATATTAAAAATATGTGTTTATAACTAAATAAAAATTCCCTAAAAAAATAAATAAAAAAAAATTTCCTGCTATTATTTGAATTTTTTTTTTCATAACTAGTGATATTTAATGTGAAGTTTTTAAAATAGTTTTTTTACACAAATAAAACCTAGTTTTAAGTTATCTAATTAATTTAAAAAATATATTTTATATATATATAGCCACAGTAACACTTTTATCTGAAAGATATAAAAATCTAATCTATTCGAATTTTTTTGTCTTATCTGAGAATAAATTTTTTGGTTATCTAAAAAAAATTCTAATCTTGAAAATCTTTGTATATATACATTGATCACAACTGCATTATTATTATAATCCAAAATAAAAATCCCAACACTTATGTCTCTTTAAGATAATGTCTCTTAAAGACAAGATACACACCTTTTACCTTTTTTTATCTAAATCAATAATTATTTGTATAATTATTTGATTTTTCTCGGAATTAATATCAATCAATAATACGATTGATATATAATTATCGTATAACCTAAAAAAATTTTAAATAAAAAAGTAATATTAATCTTATAGTACAAGATTTTTTCTTTTGTACTTATTATTTTTAAAAAATCTTTATTAGAATTCAGAAATTTTTTTGAATCATTTGAAATAAATAAAAAAGATTCTTTTAATAATTAATTTCATGCTATTTACAAAAACAAAAATAAGTATATGGGGGTTTTTTTAAAGATCTTTTATAATCAAAAAAAATTCTGGTAGTTTTACCAAAAAATTCAACTCTAAATAAAGGTTTAACAAAGCTTGTAAATGGTTTTTTAAGATTAAAAAATATTTTTAGGTACATTTTTTCTTAATAAAAGAAAAAAAAATAAGTATCGAAATCCAAGATCTTAATTAGTTATTAATTATGTAGAACTACGCTTATATATATTTTTATTTTCAAAGGGAAATTTTACAAAGCAATTAAATAGTTGAATTTTAATAAAATCCAAGTTTATCTCAAATTTAGTGTTATTTTGGTTTTATCCAGACTATTTTATAAATTTAATGTATATATAATAAATCAAATAATTTTCAAAATTTTAATGTATCATATTAGCGCATTTAGTAATGTATGGAAATTTTTATTTTAATAAATTTTTTTATTTAATGGTTATCAAAATAGTATAACGAATTTACGAGATGTGATAACCCTTAATTTTCATTTTTATTTCGTAAAATTAAATACAATTGGATTGAATTAAATCAATAAATACACATACTAATATTTTGGATCTTATATTTCTACACAAAAAATGAAATATTAAATTTCCTTAACTTCACCCCCACAAATTTCCAGGAATAAATTTTATCCATACGTTCAGTCCGTTGTCATGGGTTGTCTCTTACATATTTTAACAAGTTTGAGTAAAAAGGATTTATAGGGAATCTTGAAATAAATTCCATAAAAAGTGTGTCTTTCTGAAAAAAATATTAATAACGTATGAAATAAATTCAAATATTACGAATAAGTTCAAATAACACAAAATCTGATGATCTTGGATGTTCAGAGATAGTAAAATATAAAAATTTATAATCAGTTCCTTAGCTCTTATAAGATTATGGATATTACCTAAAGAGGTTTTCAAACAAACTATAATTACATGAATCAAAATTAATTAATTTTTAATTATTGATAAATTCAATTTTTTTTCTCTTAATCAAATTATATTCGCTCAAATATGCCAAAATAATTATGCGAATAAAATGAATAATTTTATTCAAATATTATTTCAAAAAGTAATGAATAATCATACAAGGATAATTTTTCCGATTTAATACTCTTTTTAACTAAAAGAAGGACAATTAATTTATTATTTTTATATATTATAGCCACTTAAATGTAAAATATATTAATACTGGATACACTGATCTACCACCATTGATATATTGTCTACATATTGGAATTAGTATGGACTTTAAATCTTTAAATACTTTCTTTCGGATATAAATTGATTTGAAAATTTTACCTAGGAATTAATTTTAACCTTTAAACTCCTTATAGTATACTTTTTTTTAAGCAAGGAGTAAAAAGTGCTCATTCTCCATAAGATTGTATAGAAATTTTCTGAATCTTTTAAAAAAATTTAAATTTGATTTAAAATTCACCCTAATTAATAAAATTTATCATCTATATGGCTATAAATATATTTTGTTAAAGCATTATTTATCCTTTAAGGTTTTGAGTTTTGAGTTTTGAATTTTGAATTTTTATTTTTATTTTTAGGTTTATAATATTTCGGCTAAATTTCAATGAAAATTATCAATGTGTCCGAAATGTATTTCTAAAATTTTATTATTTTCTATGAGTTTTATTTTCTTTGAAGCTACTTTATCACTTATCATATTAGTGCAAAAATAACATTAAGATTATGATAGAAGATGACTTAGTACATATTAACTAAAAATTGACATTTTTTTGAAGTTTTTTATAATAATCTCAAATCAAATTTCTCCAATCACACTCTAACCCTTCTTCTGAGATTCCAATAACTGTATCTTTATTTTTTTATTTTTGTCTATTTTTAAAACTACTAATCAGGGAAATTTATTATCCTAATTATGCAAATATTATGTGTCTTTAAAATAAATATTCCTTTTAATATTCTAGAGTACGTTTTTAGCTCAAAATATGGGAGGAAGTCATAAGAAGTCTAAGAGTTGTAAAAAAAATGACTTTAAAGGGTGTAAAACTTCAAGTAAAAATAAAATTAAAAAAAAAATTCAATTTTCCTCTTCAATAAATCTTTTAAGTTTTTTTATCCATACTAAAATATCTAAAAAGAAAGAAATAAAACATTTTCAAGTTTCCTAAGAGAAAATTATGTATTCTTAATAAGTATGCAGAATTTTTTATTCAATTTTGTGTCATCTATAAAGTAAAATACGATTTTACACCAAACTAGCCTCAAAGCAACTAAAAAAATAAAATCTGCAGAATCGGCCAACATTAATCAAGAATAAAAACTGTATGATATACTTTTCAAACAGAAAAAGAAATTTTATTTAATGGTTCTCAGGAAATTTTTGGATAAAAATATTGAATAAAGACAACGATTTATTAAATTGGAGTTAATTACACGCTTTATATCTACCAAATTTAGTAATTATTCACAAGATTTTTTAGATATTTCTGAAGCATCATCAAATCCTTGTATTTTTATTTCTAGATCAATAAATTTAATGTTATTCTCTAAATACCAACTGTTCTTTAAAACGTTAAAATATTTTTAATTTTCAATTTATGGATTTTTTAAAAAATTTCAATAAAAACATATTTCATTACTTCTACTCATTCTATTTTTTTTAGTGTCTGGAGGAATGCCCGCCGCTTCTCCCCCACGCACACAAAAACACTGGTGTAAATATTTAAACTATTTATTTTACCAATGATATGAAATTTCATTATATTTATAATAGACTTTTGCTAAATTAAAATACTAGTATTTTTAATATTAATTAATATCCCTTTTTTTATTTATTAATAACTATTAATTTTACAATAATATATAATTTTCTGGTATTTTGTTGACTTTAGGTGGAAATAGTTAAATATGTGTTTGATGGCTTAGTTTTTTTAGTGGTATCTCCTAAAGTAGGTGTATAATTCAATAATTTTAGACTAATAGTTCGTTTTATTTTTTCAGTTTTATTAGTGTTAATTGTATGAATTTTTATTACTGGTTGGCCTTATTAGTATATATTGGCGATAAATAGTCCACCTTGGCACCTTTATTAAATACAAGAATTTTTGATATTATTAGTTGAAGTTATGGGCGTATTTTATTAAATCGTTGTGAAAAAAAGTTGATTTAATTGATTATATTATTTTTTTGGTATTATTTTTTGATTTAGTGGATTTTTTAAACTTTTAAAACGAGTTTATCATAAAAAATCGGTGCAAGTTTCTGATGTTTTTTTTACAAGACTTATATTTTATTTTTGAAATTTTTATTTATTGTTTTTCCGTAATAATTTCTTGTTTTTTTTCTGGTTAATTTTTTTACTTGTGGTTTTCAATTTTTTTTATTAGTTGTATTTACTGCCTCATTTTTATTTTTGACATTTTTTTAGTTTATTTTTAGTAAACTTAAAGCTATTATTTATTAAATATTTATTGTATTAAAAATATAAAATTGAATTATTATTATTTTTTTAATTTAAAAATTTACTTCTATTTATACTTGTGATTTTAAATTATATCTAAAAGAAATAATGGAATCTTTTTTCGGTATATCTTTAAAATTATATCTGTTATGATATAAATATATACTAGATTAATTAGGCTCTTTCAGTAAATAAAAAGAATTTAAATCCATTACAATATAAACAACTTCAAATAATTTCATTAAAGATAGTAATCCAAGTTATTGCAAAAAAATATCTTATTATTGTAAACTAAATTATTTTTTTTGAACGTTATAATCTATCTTATAAAAACAATAAATTTATATAGAGCGCCAATTATTTTAAAAAAATAAAATTTTATTGTTGAAAAATAAATTTGATCAATATTTATAAATCTTTAAATTTTTTTATTCCAACTAATTGATTAAAATGAAATGAAATAAACTTAGGAATGAAAAAAATAAAATATAGTGTTATCATAGAAATACTCACCCTGTATTCTGCTTTAATTTCCAAAAAAATATTTTAAATCAATTATAATTAGATCGAATAAATAAATACACAGCTCACTTATAAAAATTTTTGAATCTTTTTTTAAAAAAAAAAGGATTATAAAACAAAATTATAGGATTTTAATATAATATCTACACTTATTGTTTTCATTATTTGATCTAATATCCCAAAAAAATAAGATAAATTTAAAGTCGATATTATTTTTTTTAAGCTTAGAAACTAGTTTACCTATCTCTTAATTTATAAAATGTGGTTTTTTTTTGAATTTTTTCCAGAAATCGACATTTGGTTAATGAATCGCAGTTAAGATTCCTCTTTAATTAATAATAAAAAAAAATTAGATGAGAAACTGTTTCTGAAGCTGGAGCCTATTTTTAAATTATTACTACTAGTTTTATTATAAAAAATTAATAAAAATTATTTTATATCCAATGATAACTCGCTGATAATAAAAAAAAAATTGCTCAAAATTCTATTTTTTTTTTTAAAATAAAAATAAGAAATTAAAATTCCTAATATTTATTAATCAGATAAGTTGAAAAGTTAAAATAAAAAATAAAATTCTATAAATTCAAAGGATGAATGATAATATTTATCTTTATTATTATAAAGAAAATCATATGTATGTGGATTTTTTTCGAGATCTGTATACATATTTCTGTGCAGAGTGATGAGTTAGGGAATGCTTCCGGAAGACCCTGAGTCATTTGATAACTTAAAAGGCATATTTAATTAACATCTGTGGTCATCGTTACTATTATCTTTCGATTTATGCGAATTCGCTGAAACACTTTTGGTATTAGTTTGAATATCTAATTATGCTAATTTAAAAAATAGATTTATTTTGTGTTTATGTTTTGTTCTATTTTTTTCGTTTCCGTTTCCGTTTCTTTTTCTTTTTATTATTTTTATTATTTTTTTTTGGGAGAGTTTTTTTCTGTGTACTGTCTGTGTTATAAAATAGATGAAGCGATGTTATTAAAGATCTTGAATTAATATTTAAAAAATTGATACATCATAAAAACTAGTTTGAATTTACTCCAGGCATAAAGAGAGAGAAAGTAAAGAAAAAAATGTGTGGATTTTTTCTTGTTTTTTTAATTTAATAATGATGAAAAAATGTAAAAACTCTGATTTTTTTGGTCATACTCAAAACCTCTCACCAATCCAACCATCCTTTTTGGCTGTATTTAAACCAATCATCAAAGCTCTGCTGTAGTATAATGCAATACTATTTGCACTTACTAACCATTTCTGTTTTTTTAGTAATTTTTTACATTAAAATATTTATCTTTTATATATACTCTTTGAATTTTTAATGATTCTGTCAGTTTGGATTTAAATTTTTATGGTTATTTACTATAATTCAGCAGTTCAAATACGGATTTAACTTCAATTTTTTAGTGGAACTTATAAATTTAAACGAAAAACAGTATCCATTATTTTTCAAAGATACTTTTATCAAAAATATATAATAAACTGAAAAAATAAAAACTATAATTTTTAGACCGAAAAAATGGAATAAGCGTATTTATTAATTATATTATTATATATTTTAAAAAAAATAAAAAAATTCCATAGTTTGGTTTTTTGTTTTAGCTAATTAAATTATGATTAGATATTTTTGTTTTAACTTGTGCATTTTTTCTAAAATTCACAATAATTTAATACTTGATTTCTATTGAAGCAGTTTTTTTATTTTTTTTATTTTTTTAATATATATGGAAGAGAGAGGCGTGATTTAAATTAAATATTTTTAATAATATCTATTAAAAATGCAAACAAGAACTCACAATTCTCACATTTCATAATTTTAAAATTTTCTCAAATTCGATAATTAGTAATAAAAAAATAATAATTAAATATTAAATATATTACTGGTAATATTGTAAAACTTGACAAAATATAACTGATAAGGGAAATAAATCGGTAGATAGTTAAAAATTATTTTGAAATCAAATAAATAACCAGTATAATCAATAGTATATAAAACACAATTATTTTTTAGCTTTAATTAATAATTTCACTTTTTTTAGCAAAATAAACGATGAACTGAATAATTTTGGGAAAATTAAGGCTCAAAATTATACCTATCTTCAAAAAAAATATCGTTTAATAACCTTTAAAATTTTAATAACATATTCATGGCACACATATTTTTTTTAAAAAAAATTAAATGAAAATCATTATGACTAATACACTTAGGTTGAATTTTGAAAATTATCTATTTTTAAAACGCAAAAAAAGTGTACTATAAACGTTAACTAAAAAATTTTACGAGTCAGTTTGCATAGATTATAGTTTTTTTTCTGATCATCTTCTAAAATGAATAATCAAATCAAGCAAAGAATTAGCGATATCAAAAAAAAAAACAAGAAATTTTTTTCATAATTTTTTAATTTTTTTCTAAATGAGCTTATTTCCAAACTGAAAATGCTGTAAAAATTTTATTTTGAAAAAATTAGGAAATCTTAAAAAAAGTATTCAAACATAAACCATCTTACTTTTTTCTATAAACTATACTTGAAATATCATTATAAATATAAAAGAGCTGAAGGGCTTCTATTTAATAATCAATATAATAGGATTCAAAAAATTTGATATATTCATAAAAAAATATTAATCATTAAAATAAGTTTATAATTTTATTATATCAATTTATAAATCTTAATTCTTTTTTATAGAATTGAAAGAAAAAAATCGATCCATAAATACAATTTGACTTTTAGCTTACATTTTCTAGAAATATAAAAAGATATAAAAGATTTTTTTAATTTCTTTATAAAGAAATTTATGAAAAACCAAGAAAAAAAACGTTATAATATTTATTTAAACTAGAAAAATAAATTTTTTGAAGTTTTTATTGTTCTATTATAACCAAAATTAATTTTTTATTTGATTAAAAATTCGTCATATAACCATTAATAAATAAATCAAACTTTTTTTAAAAGTTTAATTTATTTTAATTAAGATTATAAAAAAAAATTACGACGGTAAAAAAATTAAAATTATCAAAAAAAATAATAAATAAATAAATCATACATTTTAAGAGTGTATATAATATTTTTGATGAAACATAGGTTATTAATTTATAATTTTTAGAATTTATCATAAGCTTGATTTTTTTGTGTAATTTTTATCATTTTTTGAAAATTCTGACAATAGAATGGGATAAAATATTTAATCATTTTATTTTTTTATTGGTTTTATGTATTTTGATAAATTATTAATATGTGAGATTTTCTTTTTATAATTTTTTGATTCTTTTGGGAAATTTTTTGTATATTTTATTATTTTATGAATGGTGATTTTAATAAATGGTGTTATTTTTAATTTTATATTGGTTTTTTGAATTATAGATTTAATTTTGGCTTATTCAAATTATTTGAGAGGTTTTTGGTAGTTTTTATAGATCTATATGGTTTCTGTAGTAAGCTATCAGATTTTAATATATTTTAAATGATCTTTAATAGAGTTAAATGGATTATATATATATGCTGTTTTTTGGAATATGAAAAGATTTTTTGTGTCAAGATATTCAAAGAAAAACATTATATGAAATAACGAAATTTCTTAATTTGCGATTATTTTAGGTTGTAAGTTACATTTGAATCTTTATATAACTTTTTGATTGAAAATTGTATGATTTTTTATCCAGTGAAATATCTTACAGCGGATTATTTTTTGTTTGGTTTTTGATATATCGGCTTTTATCGTCTATAGTTTTAAAAATATTTTAAGCAGTTTATTATCTTTGTATATATAATATTTTTTAAAAAATAAAACATAATAAAAATAACTTGATGTATTTTAAAAAGATATTTTATTTTATATATTTATTAAATTTCCATAGCTAAATTATAGGTTATGTACAATTTTAGCTTTTTTCTGCTTTGTTTCCGAATAAGATACATACTATAAAAATAATTAATTTTTCCCTTTTTTGTTACATTTTAAATAAATTTTAACTTTTATTATATATTTTTTTAAATACCAACAATTTTATTGAATTTTAGAATTATTTTTATCTAAGAATTATTTGTTTTTTTTGGGGGCTATATTAACCAAATTTAAATATATTTTTTTTAAATAAGGATCTAATCGGCTTAAATCAATCTGTGATTTTATATTGAACCCTCTTCAACTATTTTTTAGAATTGAAACTTTCAATATTGTTAAAAATATCTTTTTTAGCTTGTATGAATTCAGCTATACAAAATATCTCAAATATCTACTATAATACCTAAAGTATAGTATCATAAAATTCTTTTAAAAAACATGACCATTCTGGTGTTATTTTTCAAATATTAGTTTTTAGTTTTTTTTGATATTGTCCGAAATTTTTTTTAAACTATATGAGTAATACATTTAATTTTACTTATTTTTATGACGCTTTTCTCAGATAATACTAAATCCTTATTTGATATGCATATACTTATAAAAAATGATAAAAAAAATCAAAAACAATTTATCATTTTACTCTTTTATATATGGTAATTTTTAAATGAAAAAAATCCTTGAATATAATTATAATTATTAAATTATCTTACAGCTTTTTTTTCTGTTTAAATGTAAAATGGAAGATTTAACATATTCAAGTTAAAATTTTTGCACACCTTTATCTTGAAAATTTGATTTTTTTTCGTATTTTTAAATTTGGGATCAGTTTTTACTAATCTTTTTGAGCTAACATGACATAATTTACTTTTTATAAAAATGTGTTTTTCTCATATAGAGTATTTTAAATTCGGGGGAAATTTTTCAATTAGGTATATACTCTTATATCACGTTTTTATCGATTTTTTCCATAAATTTTTACATGATAAAAAAATGATAGGATGATATTTCTTTTTTTATACTGTAAATATAATATAAAATTTTTTTAGAGATAATCATGGGATTGGAATATTCTTTAATAACTTATTATCTCCAAGTATTATAATTTATTTGAAAACTTTGATTTTTTTCAAATTAAGTACTTATATATGTTCTCCTGGGATTTAAATTCTTTTTTTAGGATATTTAGAATAATTTCTGACAATATAATTATAAAAAATTGGAAAAGCGATGAAATGAGAGAGGGGGGGTAAAAAAATATGTGAAATATATTAAAATCTGAAAAAAAACTCTAGTGGTTTTTTTTAATCAATTTTGTAATATTTATTGATACTATTATGAAAAAATTTTTAAATAAATTTTTATAACATTAATTTTAGATATTTTGCTGAAATTTTTTTTTTATTTAATCAAGATTATTATTTGTTCAAAAATATATTTTTAAATTTTATTTGTGTAAATGGTTGTGAAAAAACTGATGCTCCCCATCTAAAAATCATAAATATGACTTATTAAAAAATTAAAAAAAAATTTCTTTAAAATTAAGTAATAAATTTTTATTTCTATTGGTATTATATTTATTAAAAATCTAAAGTGGCGCATTTTTATTTTTTGATCATTTGTAACATTTATTTAATTTATTATCAAACCCATATCAAAGATTTTCTTAAAAGAGTTTCAGTAGAATATTTAATAAAAATCTTTATTAACTTTATTTAAATTTATACTGGATATGGATGTTTTAATAATTTTTTTTTATTTTTAAAATTATACCTCAACTTAAAAATGGTAGAGATATAGATTTATTGCATTTGATTTAGATACTATTTCCATTGCATTAACATAACTACTGCTCAATATAATGATAGTTTATTTCAAAATACATTTTAGATATCTGGGTTTAGTTTCGTATAATTTAGTAAGTCATTAATAAATTTTAGCTTTTGAAAATTTTTATAAACTCTATTTTTCATTTAATAGTGATTTAAATATTATTAAAGAGAATATATTTCTCTTAATTACACTTTGAAAATATTAATTAATTATTAAATTTTTTTGAGAAAAAGGTTAATTTTTTCAAGAATGAAATTTGGCTATGGCGAAAAAAAATCAACAAAATTCTATTAGTATAATTTTATTTAAATTATTATAATGTTTTTTTTAGTTTAGCCAAAATAAAAATGTGAAATTATATTTAAAAGAAGCTAAAAAATCTATTAAATTAAATTAAACATTTCATAATAGAAATTTTACTAATGGAATAAAATTAAAATCAAAAAATTATAAGAATATAAATTTAATGAAAATAGTTTGAAAAATTATAATCGCATATAAATTGATAATGACAATTTTTACAAAACTCTTAGATTTAAAAATAAAATATTGAATAAATGATTTTATTCCTTTTGTTAAATCGCATGTTGTTTTTTATTCAACAATTATGAAAAAAATACATAATGTATGGTCAATTTTCAAATAATATATTGATCGGAAATTTTTTTTATTTTTCATTTTAAATTAAATAATATTTAGAATATTAGTAAGTCATTTTATACCAAAATTATTAATGATCGAATTCAGTAAATAAATATTACATTGCAATCTTTTAGATTAAAAAAACAAGATTTTTTTTTAGAAATTTTAAGAAATCTATTAGGAAAAAAGAACTTATTTAAGAAAAAAATAATGTAAACTAGTAGCCTCAAATCCATAGAAATATCTTTAAAATTTTTTTTAAAAAAAATATCAAATAGCAGCTAGAGCTTAAAAAAATTCATAGGCTCCCATAATATTTAATTTATTTGTAAATTTCATACAAAATTTTATCACTAGTTTTTTTTGGATATTATATAAGAATATAAGCAATAATTAGACTTTTGGTTTTATAAAAATCTAAATTATTTTGAAATTTTGATATTATGAGATTTTTCAATATTTTTTGATTTTGTTTCTAAATTTATTAAAGGATATAGTATGTACTTATTATAAATTGGAATATAATTTTAAACAATAAAAAAAATAATTTTACCTATTTCAATTTTACTAATAAATAATAGGTGTATTTTAAATAATCTAAATCCAAATTTTATTATGTTATAAGCTTATATGAATAATTCGCATCCTGAAATATGAAATAAATATTTACAATTTCAAATCAAATTTTAGAGACAGAATAAAAAATATAACATCAACTTGTCTTATATTTCAGTCAAATCATCATAAAAATTAAAAGCTATAAAAGCTATTTTTTAGTGAGTATTATAGAAATATTAATATTGACGAATATTTAACTTTTAAATAATTTTTTTTCGCTTTTATCAAATAGACAATAAAATAACAGGCAGTTTTTTAATTTTTTTCTATTTTTTTTTAAGAATTATTTAAAAATAATATACATAAAATAAAGTGCAATAAAAGTTTAAGTGATTGCAAATTAGTATTAAAATTAATATGGTATAGAGACAATGGTGGGAGATGCTTGTAATTTCTTTGAAAGTTATTTTTTCCACTTGGATTAATAGAAAACCAAAGAGTATTAATATTGTTCAAATTTCTCTTTTTTTTGTATTTTTAGCGTCTCTGATGATTTCTTATTTCAGGTTAATTTTTCACTTGAGGGAAATTCCTTCTCCGAGTAATTTTTTTTTTATAGTGCAGCTCCAATTTTTTCTCTATAAATGTTCCATATTTCTATGAAATAAATAATCTCTATATTGTTAAACTTGTATTTTAATGGCTCTAAACATTCAAACATTATTACTAGCATAATTATACTAAATAATACAGTATCTACTGTAAAAATCTCATTGATAAATTTGAAATCCGATTTCTAAAATTCATTAATTCTTCTAAAATTGAAATAAATCAGTAATAAATTTTCTATTTTTTTGATTTTCAGAGTATGAATTCCTGTGATTGATCAAAATGAAACCATTGAAAAGCCTTAATTTATCACCAGCTATTAGAACAAAATGAAAAATCAGATTTAATTGGCTCATCATCATAGATTCAAATATATTTTATGAAATCCTATCCAGTTAAAATTTTGGCAAACTCTTTTTTTTTAAAAAATATACCTTCACTTAGACAGAACTGTTTATTTTTTTCTTTTTTTAGAGTTGAAATTTTTATTAAAAATTATAAAATCTCACTTTTTTATCGGTTTATATTTAATTTTGTGGTTATCTGCTATAAAGTTGAATTATTAAAAAAATAATTATAGAGCAATTTATTTTTCTGGACTTCAGTTATTTAAATAATATTTGCATGTTTCTAAAATCAGTTCTATATAATTTTCTTTTCTGTCATCTCAGACCAAATCACAGATAACTATAAATATACCGCAACATCTTGTATTTTTATTATGAAGCAAATAATAATATTTTTTGGAATTTGAATACTGATAATTATTTTTTAGTTTTTTTATTACAAGATTTTTAATTTTTTTTAGATGGCAAATTTTAAATCCCAAAATAATCTACTTCATAATAAATATTCGATAATTTTATTGCCTCTCTCCGCTTTGGAGGAAACTTACTAATTTTTTTTATTTCGGTTTTTTGTTTCTATGTTTTCATTTATTTTTCGATAGCCTTATACCTATTTGCTAGTTCTTATAAATTCTTAGCGCTGATACACTCCAAAATAGTTTATTTTTTATAATCAAGTCGTTGAAGCATTTAATAAAAAAAAGTTTTCGATCATGAATCAAAGCTTAACAGCTCAACTACTTCATTTTTTTATCCGATTAAATTGCGTCTACTTTTATTTTCGCTTATTTATTGTTAAAAATAAAAAATTAAATTTTTTCTTCACCAATTTCGTGAATCTTTTATAAAAGAAATTAATTGTGATGAGATTTATAATTTTGAGAGGAGTGAATTTTGTACCGATAGAAACCTCCCTTTGAGCGATATTTTTCTATTATTCCAACTTTTTGTTTTATTTTCAATGATTTATATAATATTTCTAGAGTTCCCTTTTTGATATGCCGTTGGTTTTAAAAAAAACTTTAAAATATTTAGAGCTTTCAATTTCTGTAATAAATTTGCTTATAAACAAGTCGTCACTAGGTCTCCATATTTTCACGTAAATTTTTTTATCCTCATTTATTTTTGAGTTTGAAGATAGAGAATGAAATTTCAGGGCTTAATTTATTTTTAATTTGTTATTTTGATTTTTTATTCTTATTAGTAAATCATCTAAATAATCCAGTGATTTAAACTTTCCGTTGTTTAACGAGATTTTTTCTATTTCCTTGTTTAAATATAGTGTTAAATGTTAAATTTCTAAATTAAAAAACATCGGGAAAAATGAATTACCCTATTTGAGTCTCCTTTTAATTCATATTTGCAGACTTTATTCTACAGCTATTTTAATTGAAGTTTTTTGAATTGAGTATATGTTGTTGATAATGTTAATAAATACTTGTACAAAGCATATTTTTACTAAAAATTTAACAAATAAACCCAGTTAACCCTTTCATAAGCCTCATTTCGGTATAGAATTAATAAGTATTCATTGGTACTATTTTTGTTCGCTTTTCTATTTTCAATTAAGAATTTATTAGATATTACATTATAAAAAATTTTTATTCTCTTAATTAAACCTAACTATTCTTATCTATCAGTTTCCCAATAAATATTTCGATTATTTTAGTGAGAATTCACGTATTTATATTTTCGTTTGAATTTAAAAAAGCTATAGGAATGCAATTTTTCAGATTTCTTAGAACTCCTTTTTTGTTTTAAATATAATTATCTAATTATCACTAAAATATTTAAATATTCCATTTCCTAAGCGTTACTATAATTTTCTCTATATTTTTGGTAATTTTTTTCCTATCAATTTTAAAAAATTTAAACAAAATACCATCTAAACCTGAAAATTCATTTTTTAGGTGAATATTTTATCAAAAATTTTGTCTCATAATACTTTGTATCTTTTTCAAGATCAGAAAATTCTGCTGCTGTTAATCTCTCTTTTTGCATGCTGTAATATTATTTATTGGTTTTATGAAAGGGTAGCTCCATTTTCGAATATATTGAAATAGAATAAATGTCAAATTTCAAATCTTTACCTTATCAGATTTTACATCACAATTTTGATAAATAGTGTGTTTTATTTTTTCCCTTTTTTTTTCGTTTCGAGCTATCCGAATTTATTTTTTTTGGAATTCCATTTTTCTTCCTCTCAGTTATGAAAAGATCTTAATATCGCTTCCTTTTTTATATCTTTCTTTATTTTAATTTTAATTTTTTCCATTGGAATTTAATTATTATTGTAATATCTTTTTAAACTTTCATCTTTTTTACAACAACTAAATATATTGTCTATATTTCTTTTTTTTTCCCAAAGAATTTTTTTATTTATTTATTTTTGAGTATAGTTTGTCATAACTTAAATAATTTTTTTTAAATTTGATTTAATATCCTGTCAATCGATAAATTAATTACATTTAATGTTTGATTATTTGATTTTTTTAGTGATTAAATTATTTTTATCCAGTAATTTTGCATTAATTTTCTAATTTTTTATTTTTTATACTTTATTTTTGGCGAGTGATTTATTTTAAATGCTATTAATTTTTTCTTTGGGAATTCAATTTAGAATGTTTGGGTTTTTTTGCATTTTTTGTGAATTTTTGTGGCACAAAAATTTGGTCAATTCTAGATTCTTACTTTACGAGAATTACTCTTAAGAAAAAATTACTTCATCGCTTTTTAATTTACTAATTGAACTTTTTAGTCCTAGAAGTGTTATTAATTTCTCTAAATATTCTCATTTTCTTATTAAAATTATTTTTTCGACCACCTATCATGCTATTCATGCTGTTCATTTTTGAATATGTTAATGTCTCCCATTATAATTAGCACTTCAATTCTTTTTATTTATATTATTCTACCTACAATAAATTCTATTAATAATATTTGGTTCTTTTATTTTTTTGGTAGATATAAATTTACTATTTATATGTATATATATTGTTCTCAAGTAGGGTGGTATTTTTATAACTTCAAATAAGATTTTTTTATTTTTAATTAACATTTGTTGCGATTAATTTTTTTTGTATTATATTTTGAACTTGATAATTTTTCATACCAATTATTAATATAAAAAGATGGCTAGATTTTTTTTATGTTTACTTCTTGTATAAAGATGATGTCAAATTCATTGAAGCTATAGGAGTTTGAAAAAATTATGGTCTTTTTTTTGTGCAGGATATTTCTTTCGCGTTGAAAGTTTAAATTTATATTCTATCGGTTTATTAAATTTTCATTCTTATTTTTGAGAATTTTTTTATTTTTTTTTTAAAAAAAAAAGGTTTAAAAATTATATCAGACTAATTTTTACTACATTGGATATTTTTTTAGTATCTCTTTTGATGTTTTATTTTTTTCTCCTGTATTTTTCTTAATTTTTGACCTTAGTGGGTCTGTAGCCTCTTTTCAAATTAATGTCTGGGATTTTAAGGCTTCACTAACGGTCATTATAATTTCCTGATTAAATAAGTTTATTGATTTGTTTTTTAGAGATTTTTTTTTCTGCTGAATCTTTGTTTATAATAGACAATTTATCATTAGTTTTTTGTTTATTTTTATTTTTTACAGATTTTACATAAAATCTTTTTCCAATAAATTGGATTTCGAGATTATAATTTCTGAAGAGCGCGCTGCAATTTTTCTATCAAATTTTTTAGATCTGGGCTATTTTTTTCAAAAAACAGCTTATCGCTAGCCATAAATATAAGGAAATCATTTCCAATATCTGTCTTTTTTGAAAGTGTTTCTCGAATAAATATTTTTCTGAAATTTTTGGAATCAAGGTTAGGTTGTTTTTTTTTTTGTTTTTGATGGGGGTTTTTTTTGAGATCTTCACATTGAAATTTCAAAATTACAACATTTTTGCAGTATACACATGCTGGATGAGCTCTTTTTCAAAAAAATAAGTCTGTAATCTTCATCACACCGATAAATTTTGTTATTAAATTTTATTTTTTTAGTTTCAAATCTAATTTAAATGCTTTTATGAGGAAATAAAAATATTTTTTTATATTTAAAAACAGTTATACCAAGCTCATTTTTTATTTTTGATAGTTTTTCTTATTCTTTCTTGGATAATTAAAATAATATAAGTCCGTAACATGATTGTATTTTAATTATTTATATTATTCGGTTTATTCGGTTTATTCAGTAGTCACCAAAAACGCTATTTATTCTTTTTTATATACTAAATTGGTTTTTTTTTGCATTTCCCAAAACATTTTTGTTTTAAAAATTAAAAATTAAATTTTTTGTAGGATATTTGTTTTAAATCATATTTGGATTTCAATAATTAACATAATAAATTTTCATAAAATTCATCAATATTGTTAATTTTCTCGTTTAATGTAAGCACTAAATAGGTTAGTTTTCGCATAAACATGCAATTTTTTTTTTTTTAGAATTGTTTTTCATTTTCATTTTTAATAGCGGCAAAGGAATGGGCTTCTTTTTTTAATTTAATAATATTAGGGAGTTTAGCTCTGTAATTGAGTGTATTTTTCCAGCATGAAATTTTTCTTTGTGGGCACTTTGGTTTGTGGAATCCATTTATAACTTTCGTATTTATGTATCACTTTAAATAAATACTTTGTTTTTATTATTCATTTTTTTATAAAATAGTAGTTTTATTATTACTTATGTTATTTTATTTTTGGTTTTATAATCGTACAGATTTTTAATCTTATGAGCAACTTTTTTAATAAAATAATTTGTTTAAACCTTAAATATAATTTTTTTGTGAACCTATTATACAAAAAAACAACTGATTTTCAGTTACAGGTTTTTTTGTAGCAATAGATCCTTTTTTTCATTCCAATAGACACTTTTTCTATATTTGCTGGGTTAATTTTTTGATTAAAACATCAAAAGCGTTATTAATAGACTGAAAAATTATTTATACCAATCAAAATGCAAAAAATAATATTACTTGAGAATAATAGGATTTTAACCAATAATGAAATATATTAATTCCTATAAGTTAAAGTGGATTATGGTTATAACAATGACCCCACAGGTTCAGAAAAAAAGGTCTATTGAAATGAAAAAAAGAGTCTATTGTAATTAAAAAGGATCTATTGGAACATAAACACATGTAAAAACCAATAAAAATTAAATGAAAAATATATAAATTGGTTAATAGAGCCAAAAAAAAATTTCATGGAAAAAAATTATGGTTAGAAATTAATCTCACATTCTATTATTAACAATTAGGCATTTTTATATGATGAAAGGCTACTTTTAACCAAATAAAGCTTTTTTATATATTATATATTCATTTTAGGTAATTCATAATAAAAATATAAGAGATTTTAATTAACCCAAAAGCGATCCATCTAAGTTTCTAAACTTAAAAACATTTATCAATTGGATGGTCTTAAATTTCAGGTTTATATAATGATTCACCAAAATATCATATTATTTGAAAATTAAATCATACTTTTGAAACTTCAAATAAAACCTAGATTGTTTTCTATAAATTGAAAATGGTATTTATCTTTTAAATCACAATGAATTTTAAAAAATTCCAGTCTCTTCAAATCAATAAGCATTTTATAAATACTAAACGATGATCAAGAAAACAAATCGAAATATAGAATAAAAATCAACACTTCAAAAATCAACGAAAAACGAATCAGAATAATCAAGCTGTATTATCTACAAAAATATTTAAATTAAAAACGCTAATATTTAAATTATAAATCAAATGGACTCATTGAAAATATATGGAACTAAGATATAAATACTATTACATTGTAATATGATGATCGAATGTTATAAGGTAATTATATTTATTTTATTTCACATTTTAATCAAATGTGAATCAAAAACTTCTAAATAAAAAAAAATTGCACTTAAAACCAATTTATCTTTAGTATTATTATACTTAAAAAGGTAGATAACTTTTAAAAAATAAGACAATGCTAACTTTTGCGTATTAATGAAGCCAAGAGTCGAAAGTGCAATTATGTGAATTATTTAAAAAATTAAGATCATTAATCTACTTTTTTATATGTGATAAATTACAAGGATTGGATATATACATTTAATTAAATGAGAATTAATTGAAAATAAATGTTATTTATTATTAGTTGAAAATGAAGTGAATGGTGTTGATGGGTTGATGATTTGTTAACTTGATGATTTGATGAAAAAAGGTATCATGGATTGATGTGTTGAAATATTGATAGTTTGATGGATAATTAAATTATGGGATTATGTCTTGAAATGTTGGTGAGTTGTAGAATGAGAGATATGCTGGGTTTCTTTATGAGAGATATCATGAGCTGAAGTGAATAACTGCTGAACTGGCGTTGGATGTGAAGTATGATATTTGAAGTGTTGAAGTGTTGATGGATGGGGGTTTCGATGTGTTAATTTTTAAAAAAGTTGGTTTTAAGTTTTTAGGGACTATGAATTTTGATGAATTTTACTTTTTGTCATATAGTTTATCACCTTGCCTTGTTTTATGTTTTTTTCTAATTTTTTTTTTTAATATTTATAATACTAATTTAATAAATTATTTTCATCTTATATATTTTATTTACATTTCTTAATTAATTAATTTTATTTATATGTTTTTTAAAATAATAGAGATTATTATATAATTTTTAATATATAATTATTTTATCATCATGATGTTTAATGTTTTTTGTAAATTTTTATGTGTAAAAATTCAAAATTATATTAAAATAATATTATTCTTTATAATAATTTAATATTTTTTTTTTTGAAAATAATTAATTATATTAATAATAAGGAAATAGTAATAATGTAGAGTAATTTTTGATTCCTATTGGTCTTAGAAAAATTCAAATATTAAATTTTATATTTTTCTAATTTTTTTGGTCTGCCTACTGACTTTCTCTGATGCATCAATGTAATCGATACAGTCTTTGAAGTTTTTTTTCTACAAGATACCAATATAAATGCACAAACTTTTTTATTTTCAGAAAATTGTAGCAGCTGCTAAAAAAAACTTTCCAGTGCGATACAATATCATTAGCAAATAAATATTTATTTTCAGAGAATTTTGTTATGATACTGTTAAACTTTTCAAAATTTAACCCATCGAATCTTTTTTAGGACTAGTTAAATTAGACGATCCAATCATTTCTTTATTTATTAAAAAAATATTCTCATTAGTTGAAACGTATTTTAAATTAAATTTTCTTGAAAACGATGATTGAATGTTGTTATAACACATTTTTTTGGGTAGAGAAAAAGTACAAATATCGATATCATTGATTATTTTAATTGAAATATCCTAAAAATCGAGCACTCTTGATAATTTCAAAGATTGATATTCGCATTTTATTGTTATATTAAAGCTTTTGAGGCCATTTTTAGTGAAAGTGTCAAGTATTTTTTAAAAATCATACCAATTTGAATTCGATTTGAAATAAAAAACTTCGATTTTGCATATCATGTTATTGAAAATATCCAAGTGCCTCCATATAACTAAAAATAAATTCTTGGCCTTATTGAATATTTCTTGGGTTGGTAAAAGCTGTATATCCCATTTGTCATTATAAAAAACTCTTTTAAACTGATTCCTCTCATTTTTTCCAATTATTTTCCTAAAATTTTTAGCAACATGGAACCAGTATTTTTTTTTTGGATATATTATACCTAATTCATCGAATGCATTTGTTATTTGTTTAGCAGATTCTGATACTAATTTTTTCATGCTCCAAAGTAAATCATAACTTTCCAATTGAATTCTTAAAGTTTGAAGTGTCCACAAACATGAGTCCCTATCATCTCTACAGAAAATTGAGATTGATATGGGGATGAATTTTTGGTTTTTTTCTGTAATTCCTATAATGGTATCCGGATAATATACTTATATAATTTTGAATTTAGAGTCTATATGTAGACTATAGGACTTTGATAAACAATTTAAATGATTTATTGAAGTTATTAATTATCTTATATTTTTTACATCGCTAGAATAGTCAAAAATATAGGGTGATTATAGCCCCACTATCTACAGTATTTTTCGCAGTTTTCTTCGAATTTTTTATTTTTAACTAATATAGCATTAACCTAATTATTTTTATTTCCAAAATTATTCAAAAACTTTCGAATTTTCTTTTAATCACACTAGATTTTACCCCAAGAATATAAAGATCCAAAATATCTTTTTTAAAATCAGGATTAGAGTCTCTGCGACAATAGTGGTGATTTTAACTTACTATGTATTTTTTAATTCTTCCTTAGTCAAACCTATCAACTCTCGCTTTGAAAAATCACTTAATAATTTTAGAGTTGTAGCACTGGTAAAAAGTTGAATAGTATTTTTTTTATTTCTTGGAATATTCGACCCTCAAAAATTGTTTTTTATTTTCATATACCTCATTTTCGACCAAATTCCACCCAGTAATTTTAAAATTGCTAATAAAAATAGTTTTCTGGTTAAATAAAAAGGTGTTTTATGGAGTAAAATCTTAAAATTTTGTAAACTGTTACTATTTAATTATAATAATAGTTTCATAATTTCATAATTTCATATTTTTATTATTAATTATTTTTATATTAAAAAATAATTTCTTTTTTTTTTTGTAAATTTAATAATTTTTTACAATTGTATTTTCTTTTTCGGGGTTTTCTTCTTGGTCCTTAACTAAATCTTCTATTTACTTTAGTAGATTTTAATTAATTCCGCATTTATTGGATGGAATTTGCGTAAGTATTTACTCAAGTCCATTTGGTTGGATAAAATTGCATTTATTTATAAAAATTCTCATTTAAATGAAACGCTTTCCAAAAACCATTATAGTAATATTAAAATTTTTACGAACTTTGTTATCGATACATATTAAATATTAAATCTAAATATACATGTCATAAAGATTATAAATCTTTTATTGGAAAAGAATGTGCATAATAAACAAAAAAATATTTAAAAAATCTTCAAATATGTTGAAAAATTACCCAAAATAAAACAAATCGCATTTCAACCAATAAATAATGAAGCTTTTTAATTTAAATTTATATAATAACAGACCCGATATTTTTAATAATAAAAGATCTGTAATGGGTTTTAAAAAAAAATTCTTTTATTATTAATATTGAACTAAAAAAATTTTAAACATTTTTATTTATAATTATCCTTAAAATATATGTTTTTTAAAAAATAAAGTAATAAAAATGATCTTAAGCCTGTATATTATAGTGAAAATTCAAACTTCCTCTCTCTTATATAATTAAATGTGTTTTAGTTGTCAATAAACTGCTACTGAACGTAACTATTTGACCCAATTAAGAAAAACATACAATTGCCACCCTTTGGTAATTGTATAAGGATGGGCTAAATATTTTTCCAGGAGTTTAAATCAAGACTATTGGTGTTATAGATATTTCTGAAAATAAATTAATTAATAATGTGGTAACAAGAGAATAAAATCGTTTAGAAAAAAGTTACTAGTAACTTATCTGAAAGGAAAATGGCTGCCTTGATTAATCTTATTCTTTTATAGGAAAAACATATGCAATTTAATTGAATTGGTTATAATAATTAGCCCCTTTTTTACAAGGATCAATAGTAATTTTATGGACTAAAAATCCATTTATTTTTTTATGAAATTGGAAATGACTAGCTATTTAAAAAACTCGTCGATGAGAATTTTACTAATTTTTTTAAAAAAAAAAATTGCTGAAAATTTTCGTTTTTGACTCCCAAAATAAAGGACTTTTTACACTAAAATATATAACCTGAAATTATTTGAATTTAAATTATCACATTGGCACATCTTTGACTTCAAAATTATCAGTTAATTATTTTTTTATTTTGTATATACTGTACATTAAACCCTTTTCATAAAAACATAATATATACGCTTTAATAAACTAACGCTTAATACTTAGCAAATCCTTAAAGTACCTCTATTGTTAAATTTATTTCCTATTCAAATCTAAATTCAGTATTTTTATTTTTAAAAGGATGGTTTTTATTTTTCGGTGACTATGCCAACAAAGATTAAAAGTATTTATGGAAAAAATACGAACTCTTACACAAGCTATCTTTTTTAACAAATGGAAAATTTTAAATATTGAGTTTTCGTATAAAAAGCATAATATGATTTTTAATTTGAAGGTTATTTTTATACAATAGCTAAAGAGAAAAAGTTGCTTAAAATTCCAAAAAAAATTAGTGAGATGAAAAAAAATTAGCAAAATTTAAAAAGGATTTAAATGCGTTTCAAAAAAAAAGCTCCACAAATATATATTATTATAAATAAGATTTTAAAAATATATTATCTTTAGGGACCAGTGTTAAAGCAATTAAAAAGATTGAATTAAGAAATCAATTATCGATGTCAGAAAACGATAAAAAGAATAATAATAATAATTTTAAAGCAAGATTTATGTATATATATATATGATAATAATTGAAATATTTTCATAATTAACTAGGTGTATCAAATATAATAAAGAAGTGATATATGAGTAACTATTCATGTATTTTTTTTTATGTAAATAAATTTATGTTTTTATGTGTAAAAGTTTATGCGTCTATGTGTAATTATATTTTTTCTCCTGGATTTAAATTAGCATCAGATTTTTTTTTCTTTTATTAATTAATACACCCAAATCCATAATAGGATAAACTAACATATCCTTGTTATTTATTTAAATAAATATAAAATTCAATAATCTTTGTATTTTTTATATTATAGCTAGTATTTTATTAAAATATTTTTTTAGTAAAATAAAATATATCACTATTAATGATTATGAATTTTTAATAATTTTACTTTAATTAAATTACGAAAGAACTGATTTAATAATAAATAAATATTTCATTTGCTCAGGGAATATTTTTTGAAATCATCTTAGGTTTTCCTCTACTACACTTTGGTTTTAAAAAAACATATTAAAATTTACGAAAGATAGCTTTTTAAAAAAAAATACTGGGAAGCATGTTTACACTTTCAGTGCTTCAAGTAATATAAAAAACCTTAATATTTCCCATCAATATTTATTTGCCATTAATTTCCAATTTGATATCCCGATTTTGCGATCAGTTAGCCTCCTCCATGAACGGCGAATTATTCAATTCTTTCTCTAGGCAAACAAGGATGAAATTTCCATCCTGTTATTCCTCAAAAAATATAATATAATTTTCCTCACGATCATTCCAAACATTATTCATGTAAATTTCTGTATCACATCCCATAAGATTGTGTGTGACATATACTGGCTTTGTGAAATTAAAATTTACATCTAAATAATCTAATATTCCATCTTATTTTAATAAATCTCTTTATTTGCACTTTTTCCATTTTAGATACCTGCTTTTTATTTTAAGATTGAATCTTTCTAAAGAATTTTTTCTACTAGGCAAAAATAAATATGCACCCTCATACATATCTAAATTTTTATTTATGGAATTATTTTCAAACTTAATACCTGTGTTATTCATATCATAGAACTCAGAATACTCCTTTTTTGTGTTTGAAATAAGTATTCAAAATATTTTTGGGAATTTAGCATCTGTAGAAAGTTTACAACACTATGAATGCTTTTCTTAAATTTTCGGGGAAAGATTTGAAGATTTTTTGAATGTTAACGTAAAATATACACTAAATTTAATAATTTTTATATTTTGATTAAGCATAAATAATGGACTTGTTATTTAAGGAGCCAAGTCCGATATGAAGTATTTAGGGTAAAAAAATAAAACTAAAAGCGGTGATAATTCTTTAATTGCACCAAAAATCCAAAAGTGACGTTTTTTATCTTTAATTTGGAATATAGCTATCTCTACTAGCCAGAGCTTATATATTAAATCCACGTACATTCAATCACAATAGAATATCACATAGTCCCCGTGTGGCATTGGTGTGGAGATTTTTGGATTTGCAAGAATTTTCATTAAGATTATTTGAAATTGATAAAATTTTTACTACATCTTAAAATTTTTTAAAATAAAAATAAAAAAGATAAAAGTAAAAATTAAAAATTTCTCGACAAGTTAAAAAATACCTTTTTTATATCGTAAAAGCTTATACAAAATGCACCTTTCTCATATTGCATACTTTTTATGAGCACATCTAAATCTTAACATTTGTTTTGCTTTGTGATTTGCACCTTTCCCTCTTTGTTTATTTAAAAAAATATCATATATCTTCTTAGGGGATAGTTCAAGTCCTTCTGTTTTCAGACTTTTCTTTAAAACAAATTGTCTTGTGAAATTATTTTTACAAAAGTCTAAAAAAAATTCTTATAACCAAGTGCCGGTCTTATCTTTCTACAATATTCAGAGTGCTTATTTGCGCCGTAATAAACTTGTGTTTTATCATTTGGTACAGCAAACCTTATTCTCTCAGTGCAATCCGCCTTGGACCAATTTATACAGTATTATGTATTACGAAAGCGGTCTTTAAGAGTCCTGTTAGATACTATTTTCCACTTACCAAGAAAAACTTCCAACCTAGATATTTGAAAAATATCAATAGATTTTTAATATACTTTCATTCTTGTTAATTTTTACATGAATAAAATAGCTCTTTGTTTAAAATTATGATATAAATGATGCAAATTAGTATGGACTGATAAGTTATCATTGTAATAGTATATATCTTGAAATTTAATTGACGTAAATAAAAATGTTAAATAATAAGAGGGTTTTTTTTTGTTTATTGGAACGTAGTAACTAAAAATCCCTATTTGTCAAAAAATGAAAATTGTGTATGAGTGAAATTTTTGTTTATAGTAGCCTAATTTTGTGTATAAATATTTTTAACCTTGCCGAAATTCCTTGAAAAGGTATAATTCCACAACAATGTGGGCCATTATTGTTATTTTTTTTTTGTTTAATTTGAAACCTAAATCAATTTTATAAGTTTAACCCTTTCCGGGTCCAACTTTGCGCCTACGCCTATTTGCGTATATTTGCAACGCTAATTGGATCAAAAATATGAACAGCCCAATGTTATATAAATAAAATTAAACTATTAATAACATTGAGAAAAAAGTGAAAGATATTTTATGCACCATTACCCCTGAAAGGGATAAAAACACAATTTGATTCAAATCTGCGTTTAGATAAAAATGATCTATAACAATAAAATGTTAATTTGCTTAATTTGATTCGATTATATTTATTAGCATAGAATCTTATCATATTATCCAATAAAAATGGAAAATCATAAAAGTCCTTAGAGGTTTCCGACATTTTGCCAATAGAGGATTCCACTTTTAATTTTATTTACAAATTGACCAATAATTTTACACATAAATTTTTTTAAATAACCAACAAAGAAAGTAGTAGAATTTTAATAGGAAAGTGTTTGCTCTCAAGTAGAATCTCTTGTACACATTCAGTTATTTGATGGCTTTCTAAAGATCCAACTATGGGCGGTTAATTATTAGCAAATTGAATTTCCTGAATTTTTTGGATCTTGGAAGGGTTAAATTTCCTTTGGATCAAAAATCATTGGAGCTTTAATTTCCATTAAAAATTACTCGAAAAATAGTATGCTTTTCTACAATTAGACAGATTTATTAGCGAATTGATATCTTTATTGTTTTCCGAATACAGAAAAATATCATTTCTATTTTTAGAACAAACAATGTTTACAAATTTTAAATATTTAAATATGTTAGATCGGTAGAGTGTAGATATTGGACTGAACTTGGATCAATTATAGTCCAAAGTAACTGTATAAATTGGCCAATTTCTTTTGTGGAAAAACAGAGTCTTAATGCTAACTCGTTGCAATTTCATATTCGCAACTTAGCTCTCATATCATGGGATTAGGCATTTGAACTAATCGAGATCTTTAGACGACTCGAACAAACAAATGGTATACGAGAAGCTAATGGCCTCTAGCTTCAGATGGTTTTAAAATCACCAGTTTTATTGATCTATGATTATTAATATGGTTTTATTTTTATTTTTTATAAGGTCGAGGCAATAAATTCCTTTGAAGAAAGCGTGATAAGCTTTAACTTTCTTAAAAAATTAACAGTTTTTCTTTAAACAAACTTCAAAGCAATAATATATTAAATTGTTGAATTTTGTGCGGGTTTGTTATATAAAATTGGAATAGCTCAGCATGGCTTCCTTGGTAAGTTCATCCAAATTGATTTTATCTAAATTGAGATTTTTACTATGATATTAAAATGGGAATCTAAAAATGCGTTTTTATATTTTACCTAAGTTATGCATTAAAATATTTTCATAAGATTTAAACTTGCATTTAAAATGCTATTTTATTTATTGTAGGATTTATTTGGTGTGTTTGGGCTAATAGGGTTGGGGGCTATACTACTAACTTTACCTATAATAGTATTTGGAAAAAATACATACTTTAGGTAATCCGTTCTTTTAGATCAGGATAATAGGCTATATAAAAGTTCTTTCTGCTCCGATTTATTAAATATATAATAAACACAGCGTTTATAATCTCTATTTACTTTTTTTAGAGGAACAAAATTGGAAATTGTATATGAACACGTCACCTCCGCATTGGAAGCTTTATTGTAAGTAAGAATTTTCATTCTTCAAATTTGTACTCATCAAGTTCATATTTATTTATTGGTTGTAGGTATCCGTTTGCATATATATTAAGTGTGCTGAACGGTAAAAGTGGAAGTGTTCAAACAAGAGGAATCCATTTTCAGGTTCCATTTTATTTATCTCTATTATTAATGAAATTTCTACTGATGCTAAAAGATATCTTATAAAATAGGTTATATTTTCTTTCTTATATCTTCTGGGAGCATATCTATTCTATAAGACCACAATCCCAAAGATGATATATTACAGATTTAGTCAGAATCATGTTTATTTTTCATACTTTATTCCAGTTTTTACTTTTGGGACTTACATATATTCAAATTTACGAAACCCGGCAAAAGTTACCAAGAGAAACGTAGATTATTTGACAAAAATGTTTAAATACGACGGAATATACTATAACAAGAGTGTTTGTAGAACATGTAAAACAATAAAGTAAGATCCTTGGAATTATATTAAAACTTTAAAGTTTGCGATTATTGAAATTGGTTTGTTTTTTCTCTAAATTAAACAACAAAGACCAGCTAGATCTAAGCATTGTGGATCATGCGGAGTTTGTATTCCAATGTATGACCATCATTGCGTATGGACAAACAAATGCATTAGTTTTGGGAACTACTATTCTTTCATGGTATTTCTATCATCGTTTCTCTTTACCTGTGCATACTCTTCTTGGATATGCTTTTTGATTCAGGATAAAGAATACAAGTCATATGCTAGACAAAATTTCAGAACCTCAAGTGGAAGGGGTCTTCCTTTACTTCAATATCTACTCAAACACCTTGTAATTATTAATCCATAAACCCTTATATTTTTAAATTTGAAAAAAAAGAGAAAGAAATGATTTTTATTTTTGTTTTCACAATTTATTCATTAGGATTATTTTTACGAGGGAAAATCCGTGATTATCTTGCTCATTATGGTTTCGGGACTGGTCCCAACACTTCTTTTTTACCAACTTTACCAAAGCTTGCTACTATATAAAGGCTATACAGTTAACGAGTCTTACAAAAGAAAGCTTTTGTTCGACGCAGAGGAGCTAAAGCTACTATATGTGCTAAAGGATTTCCATGTTGACCAAGAGGTGGTCGTTGAGGACGATGCCAAACCGCCATATGTAATTCTGAAAGAGGGTCAAGATTTAACAGGGAAAAATATCGTGGACAAGGATGGGGACATAGTTGACCTTACAAAGTACAGACCGGCTAACGAAGAGGAAATAAGAATTCCATATCGGAAAGGAGCACTCAATAATTTGTTCATGTTTTGTTTACAAGATAAATCTAAAGTTTTCAATTGATATTTAGAGTATATATTTTGAGTTGTTGATTAGGTAATAATTATTCAGAACATATAACTTATTGGCTTGATTCTAAGTCTATCAAAAGAAGCTTAACTTGTGGTTGGATAATGGACTGTTGGGTTGATTTGTGATTTGATGTTTTAGTGAAGCGGGGGTGAAGAGGAAATGATTGGGTAGATTCTTTGCTCCCTCGTTTCTATTTAGATCTTAGCCTCCAGTCTACATTTGTTAAGCGTGGGGGTTATCAATGGAAAATAATACCCAATTGAAACCATCAGGACAGCAATATTATTTGATCAAAAAATAAATTACATTTTAGAATATCACAGGCAAATAATTGAAACGTAAAGATCATTTCTCTTTAATTTATTGTATTAATTTGAACGTTCAACAAAAAATATTCGACGAGAATGGAGTTTATGAGTGATTTAGGAGGGGGAGGAGATCAGGGAAAGGCCTCAATCTTTGAAATATCAGCGCAATCAAAGCTAAATGATTTATTGGAGCCTGCTATCAGATACATAACATCAGTAAAGCATAATTTTCAAGACATTTCATTTCTACTACCGACTTCTGTACTCTAACCAGTGTTTATATTGATTTTTTTTTCATTATCTAGTATTTCGCTCACAGATATCCTCGGTACTTGATTCGGATCTTGAATTGGCACGAAGAAGTTTTCGGTTTTCTAATGTATTATGTGGAGTTACATTATTTGAAAAATTATGGGGGTAGTTTTTCGGAGCATTTCTTTGGCATCAAGAGGGAACGGACTCATTCAAATCGAGGCTCATATGCTCTTACAAAAAAAGATACTGTAGTTTCAGCTCTTTTACAGGTATTTAATTATTTTTTTTAAAAAATCTTTATAATTCTACTCTTTTATTTTTAATAAAAATAAGAAAATGGGTTTTTTAATTCTACCAAATCTGTTTTTTTTTATATCCTTTAGGTATTGATTCCCATAGCCTCAAAAAGATTAAATCAATATTACGACAAAGTGGGTGTATTACCAAACAGAGGTGAAATGCTGAGGGCAAACGTTCCTGAAAAGGAAAATCAAAGTAAAATAGAAAAAATAAAAGTAAGTATTATTTTTATTAATTTTTGAAAAAAATCGATTTTTTGTTAACTTTTTTTACCGGGTAATTTTTAACATTTAAATAATATGTTTATTAGATCCAACTCAGGAATATTTTTGTGAAATTATACCCAAAAATATATTTCGCCGCAAACGCATCCAATCTGTTGTATTTTATTGCTTATATGTTTGATAAAACCGAGTACCCATCGCTTTTGATGCACATCCTTGGACTAAAATATCGGCGATTAACGTCATCTGATTATGTAATTTTTTTACTTTTGTGTCGGTATTTATTATACCGATATTTTTTTTATATTAATATTTTATGAAATGATTTATTAATTTTAGAGGCAAATAGCAAGAAATCTGTCTCAAGAATCCAGTTTTGGGAGAGAATACAATGGAACAACAATAAGATACGTCAGAAATAAAGTTTCCAGCTCAGCTTCTATGTTATTTGATGGGATAAAATTCATTCTCCCAATGTCTATTTTCTTTTATAAATTCTTGGACTGGTGGTACAAATCTGAACTGTATAAAAATTCATTTAATGAAGTTATCTTACCTCCTCCACCTGTAAACATGGTAATAATATGAAGCCTTTTTTACCTGCTTTTTTTTGTGTTTTTTTAATATTTTTTCAACAAAATTTAAAACAAATATTATGAAATATATGTAAAACTTGATTTATCATTTTTAAATAGCCCAATCCAGAGGGGCTAAATTTGCCATCTGATTTAAATATATGCCCAATATGTCTTAAAATCAGAACAAATCCAGCCACTATACAATCGGGATATTTGTTTTGTTACCCATGCATATATAAACATTTGACAGAGAATCGAACATGCCCTGTGACGCTGAAGCCGGCATCAATTAGAGAAATAGTCAAAATATATTCCAACACATAAAGAATTGATAGAATATTTTACATTTTTTATTTTGACGCTAATAAAGATCTAAAAAGAAGTTTAACTCTGTGGAGAGGTGATTGCAATGACAGATGAACAGTTGGGGCAAGTATGCACTCTATCAAGGCAAACGGGGGAGCATAAAGGAACCCAAAATAGCGGCCAGAAGATCAAGCATGTAAGTAAAGAGCAAAGAGTGGCTTGAGTTCCTATTTAAATACATATTAGGAGTCAAACAAACAATCAAATTTTATAAATTAGTTTTTATAGGTGTAAGAAAATAAACATTTTTTAGTTTGTTAATATTTCTAAATTTTTTGTGAAAATTGGAGGGGGGAGGTGCGAGGTATATTAAAAAGAAAGTCAAGCCTAATTAGGAAAAGGAGGTAATAAACTCCACTGCATTCCACTATATCCAAGCGAGGAAATGGTATATGGTAAGATTACAGAATACATTTAAAAGGAAAGATAAATGATGGTTTAAAAGGGAAGGGAGGGGGGAGGAGTGGCTATTTATGAACAGAAATAGAAATAGAAATAGAAATTACCAGGATATAGCTCAACGGATGTTGATATCGGTATATTGCAGTAAGGGCAAACCATTCTAATTGGGTAATTGGTATCCACGGCAGAAAAGTCGATAATAGGGGTAGCGTAAGGAGTGGGTTGGAAATAGGAGGGAGGAATGGCAATTAGGGTTTGGTTATGGATCTGCTGGGGCAATGGGGTGTTGTTGGGGATAGGTCTTGGGGTGTATGGAGGAGGGTCACCAGGATGTGTCCAGGTTTGAGAGCTTATCAGGTGTAGAGGTACTTCAGCGATCAGTGGAGGGTCGTTAGCAGTCTCTGGTGTGTGGGGAATACGTGGAGCGTTGTTTTGAGATTGGGGTGCATTTTCTTGATGAGGGGCATCAGAGGGTAAATTGTTTAGAGATCGAGGGGTGTTTGGGATATTCCGAGCGGAACCATTATTTTGTAAAGGGGTGGAGTGCTGAGGATGGGTTTGAGGGTCAGTATTAGGATCAGGGACAGGGAAAAGTCCTTTATTAGCATTATTAATAGTTGCGGTATAAACAATGATTTTTTTGATAAATGCGGGTTCAGGGAGTTTAGGTACAGAATATATAATGTTATTTTCAGTGAGAGATTTCTCTTTTAGAATCATCGTGTTGAAGTTGTTATCATTATTGTGATATACATTTTGGGTTAATATGGAGTCGCGGGAACAGCTAGACAAAACGAGACTTTTGGGAGAAGAAATGTTGGGAGAAAAAAGTTTAATTTCTTTAATTCCATTAGGGGAGTTTATAGTGACGATACTTTCTAGAGAAACATGTTTTTCTTGGTTGATAGGAATGGAATGAGGTGGGGGTGCTTTTTCGGCGTTGGCATTTTGGCGCATTATGCCTATATCTATATATATATATGATAGCGATAAGGAGAAAAGCTGATAAATAAATCAGTGGATCAGTGGATCATTTGGGTATGAATTATATATAACTACAGGTTTTATTTTATTTTATTTTATTATCGTTTATAGGTATAAACGTTGATGTTTGCAACTCGACTAAAAAGAAGGGGTTTTTTTTATAGTAAGAGAGTTAAACGAGGAAATGTAAAGATATTTAAAAAACGCAGAATTTTATTATTGAGCTTCAATTAACAATTCAGGGTGGATTAGGCATAAGCTTAAACAGTAATATGCTAATAAGTGATAGCATTAGGGAGAGATTAAAGTGGTTTATATTAATATGAATTTTGATAGTCATAGACTAGCAATCCAGCTTGGATAAATAGTCGTATTTTAGCGAGTCTAGATTTATGCATTACATCTTTTGCTGAAATGCAGACTACGTCACCCAATTATACCTCAGCATCAAACATCTAGCTTTGATTCGATAGGTCAAGACGATGGTTTAATTTGCCAGTTTATTATGGGCCTATTCTGGTTTGACACCAAGATCCAGCTCTTTTTTTTTTTTTAATAGGCGATAATCAAAACCCAACTCAGTTATTAAAAAAGAATCAGAGACTGAAATCAATGCAAAGTCGCTAATTGTAAAATAACAGATAGTCTCTGTATACGTTTTGGATGCATATTTAGATCCAATTCAAAAGCTGCTCTTGGTATATCGGTGGAATCAGCGAATGATTAAACCAAACTGCTTTTTATATTGGACTTAAGCAAGTGGTGTATTAAGATATTTTTTGGTTAGTGATAGATTATGTGTAGCTATTTTCAATGAAAACCCCATATTAGGATACTCTTACAGCTTTAGTAGGCTAAGAAAAATCATGATTCTCTGATTATTATGCAATTGATTTAAAGTTATTCCCAATTTCAAACTATAAGTTGAGCTTTCGGACAAGTCTTTGAGAGGCGTTAGTTTCAAGCTTCCGTTTTTTTAATTTTTTAAAATTCCAAAATAGGATTTTATTCTTTAGGCGCTACTTTTAAAGTATAAATTAAAATATTTGGATTTTGTGGATACACGAATAGGATAGAGAAAAGAATTAGGGACAAGAAAAGAAAAAGTAGTTGCAGAAAAAACCAGAGAACTCGGGCTTTATATTAAACCTGGATCCTTTCTGGCGGCAACAGGTTATACAAAGGTATAATCTATGGCATCTATCATCTAACTTTATAAACTTGTTTGATTTTGTTCAAAGTATGCTTTCGACATATGTATGCTAGCTGTTTTTCCTATGTTTTATTGAGTCGGATAATTTATTAATTGGGCATATTGAATCGGCGTAGTCAAAAAAGCCCAAATGCCGGTAAATCCAGAAAGCAGACTGATAAAGAAAATTCTAACAAATTGGAATTCAGTCTTTTAATGACGTTATCTTACAATAAAATTCCGTGATACAAAAAAAAAAAAATTGGGATTCAGTCTATGCTGATCAGAAACCAAATCATTTTTTTTAGGCAGAATTTCAGAACCCAAATCATATGCTCGCTATTCTGTACTGTTGATTAAAAATGTATAATTGGTGGATTCAATATATACCTATTTTATTGATCCAGCCATTGGTGAAATATTGGATAGATGATTATTCCTTCCATCCAAGACGGTAAACTTCCAGCAATAGTGGCAGGGCTAAAGGGGCATGGATAAATGCCAGCTGGCCGGGCCGGCAGAGATGAAGTAGCAGCAATACCAACAGCCCGCTCGCTTAGAAAGACGATTCCAACGACGTCCTGCCAACCGCAATATTCTGCTCAAATAACTGCAATAATTGATGTGAATTTGCTTTTACATATGTTAATAATTTGCCAGCAATTGTGCTACAAGTTGTCATCAATGATAATCTTATTATCTAGCAGCCTATTAGCATATGGCTTGAGCGAGTAGTCTTACCTGTCGATAGATTTCCCCAACAGTAAAAATAAAAACCAAACTTTTGCCGCAGTGTTCTATCCCCTTAAAGTTTGGCGCTTTCAGAGCTCTGCCGTGTCTAGCCTTTTTATTTGTGCCTTCCTTCCACTTCTTGAAACAAACAATATTATTCAATCAGCTATTGGTGCATTTCTTTATAATTCTCATATTTATGGGAAATGGATGTCATTAATGCGATCTCCATCTGGGTGGAGTTTTCTCAGGGCCACCAACTCTCAACTCAACTCCACTCAACTCAACTCAACTCAACTCAACTCAACTCAACTCAACTCAACTCAACTCAACTCAACTCAACTCAACTCAACTC
>LSSL01004336.1:0-16348 GCA_001953115.1 Smittium mucronatum
TCAAAATTCAAAAGGTGAAACAACCATTACCATAGTCGACAGGAAAAATAAAAATAACCGATCTAAAATTCACCAGTGGACGGTGGACCGGTAAATCGGCGGAAAAGATAGCTGGATAAATATTCAGCTGCTGTACCCTGACCTGAAACTTGGCCTCCAGGACATCGGGAAAATGCGAATGGGGACCTTCCGCACCGTCCAGCGACTATCAAATATGAAATTTTTAGATGAAATATTTAAAAAAAATTGACCCTTCTGCAAAATTGATGTGTCTGAAACTGTCGACCACATCTTATTAAATTGCTCGCGATGGGATAGACAGCGAAATGAGACGAACGGCCGGTTCATACCTGCACCGATCCGCTCAGACATAAAAAACTAACTATCGAATTTCAATGAATCCCGGTTGGGGATAGTTGAAAAACTCCTTGGGGGGAAGTCTAAACATTCTTTAAGTCAGCTCCAAGCTGACACCGCTGATCATAAATATGTGTTGGAAACAGCCAAATTTCTGATTAGCATCTGCGTGCCACGAACACTTAAGCTCCAGAGTTTAAGTGATTCACCAGCCCCCTTGAACCATTGCCCTCGAGATATGGAGCTATCTGAGCGGCAGAGGGGAGTTGGGTGAAATTTTTTTGAAGAATTTCACTTTTTTTAATTTTTTTAAATTAGTTATTATAACATTTTATTAACTTTAAAATAAATTTACCGTAAAAATATATCATAATTATATTTGCTATTATAGACATTTATTATACCGTTAATTGCTGCTCAACTAGTAAAAAAGAGTAGTGTATTTGTAAGGATCAGGCTTAATGGGATAATTTTAATGATAAAAGGTAAAAGAATATACTTAGTTATAATATGAAAGATATGGAAAGAGACAAGTTGAATAGCTTAGCCATTCCGAAATGTCTAAGCTTCCTTATTTATACCTTTTTCTATTTTCTAAAAGTCAATTATGCTTATGGAAATATTTCTTCATTGGATGAGACATTCAATGCGTGTACTGAATCTATTGGCTCATTACAGTATAGTTTATAAGCTGCCTGAACTTAAAGATTATTGATAATTCAATTCTCTTAAAGTAAAAAGAACCAAAAAATAAAAACAAAACAAAACAAAATATATTTGGACATGTTTATCAATTCAGATTTCGATCTATCAACCAAAAAAAAAAGCTAGGAAACTTGAAATTTCAGTCTTTTTTTCTGTTTTATATTCTCCAAAAATGATTACTCAAGACCATCTAAACATAACAAACCGTTATATATCAAATATAGTAAATAAAAATAATCATAGTAAGCCACTTCTGTATCTCAAAGCATATTAGTGACAAAATTTTCTGAACCAAAAAAGGTATGCGGATGTTCCGACAAAACCATCCCAAAATACCAAAAAAACAATAAAATCCTAAAAAAACCCCCCTTACCAATAAATGCAAGTATTTTGGATAAGATTTTATACCCCAAAGCTTAAGAAAAGCATTTTTTGAGGGCGGTAAGCAAAGTGTGCTAAAAAAAATTATTCACGCTCTGCCTTGACTAAAAAATTGGATGAACAAGGAGAAATTTTTGAGGTGAATACATGAATGGTCCCGAGACTGTGTAGCATGTTTTAAATTAGATAATTATGAATGGGAGAGTGAATTAGATCCCAGTACGTATATTTAGTGTATGTTTCGATAAATTTGCAGAAAATAATACCCAATGGTTAGTGTATAAATAAATGAAAATTTATTTAAATCAAACTGTTCAAATTGAACAGGATATGTCGATAATAAATATAAATAACTTCAGAGGAATTGGCTTAATAGGTACGGTAAATTTGGTTGGAAAACCGATTTTAATCCTATACAAAATGCTATATTACATCTTTACATTACAAAATTCAGAAGATATAAATTCAATTACAAAAAAGGTAAATTTCAATTAGATACAGTCATTTACATCCAAAAAAGTGAAAATAAATTGGAAATAAATAAGATAGATTCCTAAATAAATGATTTTTTGTTCATAAAAAGTGATATCAATTTTAAAAAAAAAGTGTGTTCCATTTCAGAATAGGTAATAAATAGCTATAAATTATTTTTTTAAATAGTAGATACAATTATATGTGATGTGAAGTTATAATAATCATCGATTATATTAATAAAAACAGCAAATATCTACTCTTAATATTGTTCAAAGATTATAAACCCCATTATGATAAAAAACGTAAACTCCATATTTAAACTATTTAATCACATATAAAAAAAATACTGTATAATAGCAATCGAGCCAGGTTTGTTAAAAATGCGAGAAAAAAATTCTTTAAAACGAAGGTCTTTACAAGCTCTTAAATCAAACTTAAATTTTTGCTGTTATATTTATAATATAAACAGTACATTTGTAAATTATATGATAAATAACGCATACAAAAATCAAATATCATTGCTTTGAACTTATCAAACTGTCAAAGTCTAATTATTATCACAAATTATTTTTTATTTATTGAGGTTTTATCTGCAGCTATCAATTTGCAAAACCAAAAAAAAAAATAACAGCTGAATGTATAAGAAAGATATTTATTCGTAGGAATTATAATTTATTGAAAATTTTTATAGCCAAATAAATTCAATGTTTCAAAACTGGTACATTAATAAATAAATATTCTTACATAGTCCATAATTTAATAGTATTAAAATTGTGATTTTAAATATCTTCCGTTCTAAAATTGGTTTTAGAGGTATCAGTTTATATATATCCAGTAATATAAATAATCAAAAAGCTAGAAAAAATTAAACCTATGATATAACTTATATTTCAATAATTAAACATTAATTATTTTCATTAAACCAATAATTCTGAGTTGAGATTTAAAAAAGAATCGCTTTTAAGTGAAGAATCATTTTATGATTATAATGTAACAGCACCAGTAAGTGTTTGAATATAGGAAAAATTGCAAAAATGATCAGATTTTTGAAAATATTTGCAAAAGTGATCAGATTATCAATTTTTTTCCATTTTTAGCATAAAAATTAACGAATGTTTATTTTTAGAAATGAAATCAGTTCAAATAAACTCCCAAAAAAATAGTCATTTTTCATAATCCATACAATCATTAATCTTTGGTTTCTCTACTAGGTCAGGTTAGTTTCAACTTTATATTTTGAGACTTTATTTTAAACGATCCATGGAGAGATTAATAGCAATTTATAATTTTAAATGAAAGTGAATGTTGAATATAGCAGAAGTGATATAATTTAGCAGGTTCTAAACCCCTAATATTGAAAAAATGTCATATTTTAGGAGCTTAATAGTGTACTTTTTGAAGTACACTAAACTAAAATCTCTCACAGCGTTGTACTATAATTGGTTGGGAGTATTGAAGACAGCGCACAGCGATTCGGAAGACCGCCATTTCAGAAAAGGGAAATCTCAAAACAGGAGGAACCGATCGTTTAGCACAGCTGAGACATAGTCTAGTTTACAAGTCCAGCTTTCGACAATCAGACGAATCTCAGCGTCTAACAGCTATTTGTAGGAAAGCCATGACGATCAAACCCACGTTTGGGTAGGAGCCTAATTTTATTAATCTTATTAGAAGTAGGCTTTGACTAGGAGCTCAATATCTTCAATGAACTGTCGTACATTGGCAAAGAGCTTAATTATTGACTGCATTCAACCCCAGCCATAATCCCACTTAAAGCAATAACAGGATGGGCGTGGTCTTTCGGTTGGTATATTGCACCCTTTTCCCGTAGTCACTCAGCCGGTAGCCCTTCAGAAGAGGTCATTTTATTTGATATAAAGTTTTTTTCTGTACGCCTTTTTCATTTTTTTATTTTTTTTAGTATTGTTTTTAATGACATTATCTTACAATAAAATTGTGATACATAAAAAAAATTAGGTTCCAACAAATATACGATTTAGAAATTCGATTTTTTTAACAGCACTCGTTTGAGAAAAAATTAATTTGAATATATAAGAGAATTATCAATTATAAAAGTTTATAAATTGAGAAATGAAGATAAGGCTATATTTAAATAAAATTAAAGTTCCCTATATCCATTAATGTATTGTTAGGTTAGTATTGATCTTTCCGATATGACTTATATGACTTATATGTCTTAAAAGAAACTAAATTATTACTAATTACATTTTCCCAGAGCTCTAAAATATTTAATAATTTTTTCCTAAACGACAATTCTTTATTTTATTTGATAGCGTAAGTTTGAATATTTGGGTATTTTTAATAGATTAAGTTCGTTTTCATCTTAATTTCACTAATATCATCCTTAATATTTGATTTTATTTCAGCTTATTTTTCTACTTTATCTTATAATAATTCATAAGCTAGTATAAAATACTTTTTAGCACGATATGACGCTTTATGGGTATAAAATTTTTTCTAGAAAAGCCTACGATATAACATGTTTTATGGAGAGAAATAATTATCCAATGATAAAGTATAAATAACTAATAAAAAAACAAAAAAAGCCTCTCTTAAATATTTTAGACTAATAACTATAGGGGCTAAAGTTTAATTGGGTTATCATATTATAATACCGAGGGCTCAAAAGATAAATAGCACAATAAGTTAAATTAAATATGTTATAAAAAACTATTAATACATTATAATTGAAACCAAATATAGATAAAGCTCTCTTTTGAATATTTAAATAGATGTATCCTATTGAAATTTCAACAAACTTAACTTTTTAAATCAATTTATTACTTTAAAGCATGCTCATGTTTATTATAAACTATATTTGTTATAAATGGTTTTGTGACCCAAGAAAACCACAAAAGTCGGTTCTTCTATTAATTTTCTAAATATATTATGTTAAATGGTTGTCTATTTTCACTATAAGACTATAAAGATATCTAAATGATTCTTGAAGATCAAAAATTATATATTATAACTTTTTTTGGAAAATAATGACTTGATAAATGGAAGACTAGCTGCAAACTATAAGCTATACTATTCTTTGCAAACGTGATAACATCAATAATGTGTCTGTTAATAACCGATAAAATACACATAAGCTACGATTCTGCATCTTTATCAGTCTTTTAGAGATATTATACATTAAATTTTTATATTTAAAAATAAAAATAAAAATATTACTAGCTCATTTTACTAAAAGATCTGTCAAATTATCTTTATTATTGATTATAAATATCATTTTTTATGCCACTAGTTTGATAAAAGTTAATCTATGAAGAATTTCTTGAAAGAATAAGAAACTTTTTCGCACATATTTTAAATAAATGTGCTTAATTTTATCTTTAATTTGATTAATTAATTCCGATTTAGATTTTTTTTATTCCGAAATATCCATTGGTGCAATTTCTCAGAGCTAATCGGAAAACAGGCTTTAAAAGCTAAAAATATTTAAAGCTCACTTTAATTTGATTAATATGAACATGAAATACATGAAAAAAAACCGAATTCGCTGATTTAATTCAATAAAAAAAATAACATGAAATTTTTTTTGTAATAGCAAGAAAAAAAGCTTGCAATTGAAATGAAATTTTAATAAAAAAGGCTTGGGTTTTCTTATATCATCTTTGAAATAAAAAAGCGGCTTTTAAATGATTGATTTATATCTGTGTTTTTTTAGAATTAATCGAGTCTTTTATGGCGAAGATTAATTCATATTATACGATGATGAGAGACATATTAAGTGTTACCGTATTATTGGGTAAAACTAAATCGAAAATCCAAACCAATAAAAACAAGTGAAATAAATAAGATATAAATTTTTTTTTGATAAAGACTGTAAATTAAAATTTAGATATACCCCTATCATATTTCGGCAAAGTTAAATGGGAAGGTGGGTGGGATTTAATATGTCTCCTATTATCGTATAATATGAATTAATATTCTCCCTAAAATTATCGTTGATTATAACAATTATAAATCAAATAGGAGACATATTAAGTTAGTTCAAATTATAAAATAGACTCTGCCTAGTTTTTCAAAGAAATCCTTGTGAGTTGATAGTAAGTATCAAAGATATAGTAGTCTGACCATAAGGCATGGGCAGATAATTCATGTTATGATACACCTGAATTAGCTGCCAGCGTGGCTAAGATCAATCTAATCTTTGGTATGGGCGTGTCTGGGTCCTGGAGTGTAAAATTGGAAATCTTGTGAATGTTCTGGTTATAATATCTACGGAAAGAGTTTTCTTTCTGTCTTTAACAAACCTAACCAGTCTGTTCACAGTCCACGTGCTATTTTTTGCATGTGGTGTAGAATAAAAGTTGCGGGAGACTTTTTTCTTGTATAAGATGTAAGCTATGACTGGGAAAAGTATCAGTTCTGACTTCGGCCTTATCTAGATGAATTTATTGTTGGGAGACCTCCTCTTTTTTCTTTAGGCGCTACTATTACTAAGTGTAGTATATTATGATCGACGCGACTTCTCCTGTCGTCTATTCGGTGTATATTTCTTGCCCTTAGAAAGCCAGTTATCGCCAAGAGCCAGCATAGTTTTGCGGTTAATTACTTGGTAGATAGGTCGCTTATTGGGTCCCACTCTGTAAATATAGTCAATATCGGTGGTTTTTCGAATTTTATCTGATAAAAGATTTGATTTATGAGTCGTTCAATGCTTTGATAAACTCGGAGATCATTATAAGGCAGTAAATTTTCTTTTGGTTATCAGAAAGCATAATTATTGCTGACGTGTAGAATCGTATTGTTCCTACCTTTAAATTTTCCTTTTAATACATTTCCTCCAAGTAATTTATTATTTGCGCGGCGGGTATCGGAGTGTTGATCTCGTAGGGGATCCTCCAGTTTAAAAAAAGTTGAGGTATCGAGCTGTTCCTAGATAGAAATTTGAAACGTCGTTCTTTGGAAAGGATACAGTCAAAGGCGTTAGTACCGAGACCTTGCGCTTTGAAGAAGCTCCGCTGATCCTCCATGTCAATAACTTGCTATTTTTGTTGGTCGAGAGCGGAGACTTATCACTTCCTATGTCTCGAATGACCTTTTTTGCTTGCAGTACCAGGGGTTTAAATATGTAAAATGCCCTCAGATGCGGAAAACATAGCGCAGATTTCCACATGGGAGTGACTCGAGTTGTGGTTATTCGCTCCCTTTGCAGCTTTTAGATCACCTGAGATATTAGGTTCCAGGGTGAGTAGCAGTACGTATTGCTCAAACCCGACCAGTTTTACGCCAGTGCATTACATCCCATGGTCTTGGGGTCCATGAGCCAATTTAAATACGCTTTCTCCTTCTTGTTATGGTGGGAAGCAAAAAGTTCCACGTCGTGTATTCCATGAATTTCGTTCAGTTTCACGAATTTCTCCGTGGATAACGACCATTTGTATTTTGTAGTCAGTTTGCTCGGGGAGTTTGCAGGGTTCAAAAAGGGACATTGGTTACTTGGGGCATGTTGTTCGTTCTCAGACAGTGCTCCACAATTTTTTCCGATAGCTCCAGAATTTTGGGTGACATGGTACCTCCAAACTTCTTTACGTATGCCAGCGTTGTTTTATTGTACGAGGTGTTCAAAAATGCAAGGCCCGTCATTCTCTTTAGCTGCAATGCGTATAATACGTTCCTCAACTCCAAGAAGTTGATGTGCATCACAGTTTCGGAGGGGGTCCACAGTCCCGAAAAAAAATAATTGAGATTCTACTACTATTCCCCAGGACAGATTACTGGAATCCGTAAAGATATCCAATTATGGGGTCTCTAGCATGAAATAAATACTGTTACATGACATCGCTTTTTCTTTCCAGAATAGCAGGTTATGACGCAATGGGGTTCTTTATTATTGCCATCGACGTCAATTATCTCGTATTGGAGAGATATCGAATCCTCAGATTTAGCATTCATCGTAAAATAAGCCTCCACGGAAGCAGAGCTATCGAAATATGTTGTACCTTTCATAGAAAAGCTATATAGACATCTCAATTTCGTTCTATAAGCATTCAGGAGTTTGCTGGCTTCCCTGCGTAGATCTCTGATATTGGAAGGTGGCACTTTCAGTGACATTTCCACGGTTATGATCACCATTCCCAGGTGCGTACTTGGTTTCGAAGGGATATTTAACGATTAATCATTTTTGACGAGAAATACAAGCTCCGAGAGCTTGGAGTACACCAGATATGTGTTTTTCGTACAGATATTCTTGGTCTATCCCAGGATCAACATGTCTCCTAGGTATGCCGAAACCGCATACCCTTGGACCTGGCTCATTCCAAAACGGGTGACAGGATTTTCGTGGACGCCAGGGATCTCGGTGAAAGATCAAAAGGAGGGACACTGAATTGAAATTAACTTCCGTTAAACTGGAAACGAAGAAATTTCATGAACTTCTTGTATACAAGAATTTGCATAAAAGCGTCCTGAAGATCTAGCGACGTGATTTAGTCATTCGTCTGACCATTTTTCAGATGTAAGCTAGGGTTTCCGTCTTGAAATTTCATAACTCCATATTTTTATTGGGATACCTCGGATCCAGCACAGTGAGGAGATCTCCAGTCTTCTTCGGAATTATGAAATTTTGACTATAGAAGCCTGAGATCTGTGTAGGTACTTCCTCTATTTCGCACTTTTCCAGCAGCGCCGACACTTCCTTCGTAATATTTCTCTTGCTCCGCTGCAGGTGTGACTTCAGATGAGGACCTTCCCAAAAAATCTTCGAGACGTACGGCTCGATTATAAGTTTGAAATTTTCTTGCTCTTCGAGGTCGATTTCGTGAGAGCTGGATTCTTGAACGAGATTTTGAATCCCTCCGTCTCTATGTTCCAAACATATAGGCTGTGGATGAGCTTGGTCCACGCCGAATCGATCATAGCGAGTCGCCTCTCGATTTGGGAGCCTGATTCTGGCCCTACTGGGACCCTCTCCCGCGGCCTCTCCAACGAAAATTCTGCTGACCTCTCTAGGGGTTGTTATTTGGAGGTAAATTGAATTCATCTGAGAAGGATTGCGCCGTAAAAAAGTTTCTATTGGTCTCCTTGTATGGGGCTACAACTTGCTGTCTCCTAGAAAATGCTGGAAGAGTCTCTTCCGTTTCTCTGTCTTCCTACTTGCTAGCAACGCATCAAACGCATCTTGGTCCATGATTGGGTTTTTCTCCGTCTCAAAAATTTGCTTAAATTGCCCGTGGAGCTCCATTACTCTGTAAAGATTGCCAATAAAGCTCTGCGTAACAGATGTTACGATATCAGAGAGCAGGACTTGTATGGTGTTAGATAACGATATATTTGGGTCTTCTGTTGTTATTATCTCTATATTGTCCTATCTTTCTGTGTACGTAGAAATCTATCGGTCGTGTGACTTGTGCAAGCGCAATCTGGATCAGGTGCAGCGTAATATCCAACTTTTTTACCGCGGTTGAGGCTGATTGTTGGGCTGCAGCGGAATTTAGTTAATCGAACTGGTTCTCGGGCACGCATGTAGTGCCGTCTTGCGGTCTTCTTCCGATAAATGGGTTAGAAAAAATTTCTCTTCGACTAACGGTAATGCTTCAGGTAGCTCCTTGTAAAATGGTGAGTTTGGTTGCGGGAATTCTATGGGTGATAAAAGGACCCTCCTCAACGATTTTATGTTCCCTTTTGCTAATTAGCTGGCGTAAAAAAGCGGTAAGTTTGTTTAGCTTAGCTTTGGTATCTTCAGACATTTGTTTAATTGTTTTTATAAAAAAAAAGTTAATAAAAATTTAAAAAAGAAAATCTTTTAAGCTGGCAGAGTACCTTTTCGAAATAAAAGATGATATGGGAATCTTTAAATTGTCATTCACAGTCTTTATCAAAAAAAAATTATAGTTCATTTATTTCACTTTTTTTTAATTGGTTTATATTTTCGATTCAGTTTTACCCAATAAGATGGTAACACTTAATATGTCTTCTATTTGATAAATAATATCATTTAACTGTTATAAATTTCTATTAACCTCTCCATGGAATGCTTTAAATAAAGTGTCAATAACTAAAATTGAAACTATCCTATCCTAGTAGAGATATTCCATATTAATGATTGTATTGATTATGAAAAATATCTATTTTTTTTTTGGGAGTCTAATTGAACTGATTTCATTTTTATAAAGTAATATTCGTTAATTTTTATGCTAAAAATGGAGATAATTTGATAATCTGATCATTTTTGCAATTTTCCATAAAATCAATACCCTGAACTAATTCCAAGTGAGTACGGAGCCGCTAGAGAGACAGATGGGAGTCAGATGAAATTTGATTATTTTTTTCTTTGGTTTTTTCTAGAATTTGAATACTATAAATAAATTCCCTTTAAAAAAAGACATGAAATCAACTATGTGCCTTCCCATACACGATAATACTCCTCTTTAGACAAAAAATTTCACTTAAATAGCATGTAGAATACTTTTGATACTAGATTTATGAGGATGTGGTAAGAATATTGTCTTTTTTCGACTTTCATAATTTCAATCATAATATATTTTTAAATTGAGAATATGAGGACGATTTATTTATACAAAGAGCCAAATACCAATTGATTGTTACCAATATATCACTTACATTATCAAACTAAATACATTTTTTAATGTAAAAAAACAAATCGTTGTTTTTTCTATTTAAAGATATGTGTGAAAAAATAGAAAATTTTATTATTTTGGAAAAAACAGCGTCAATATATTGTGTGTATGTGTTTATTTATCTACTTTAATTTAGAATGGGTGTTTATTAATAAGGATTAAATTATATTGGTAAATTGATTTATATCGAGATTTTATTTTTTTACTCGCCGTTTACTTAATTTCAGAGTGAAGATAAATATTTTAAAGTTTTTAATCTTTTAATTTTTTGGTATTGAAATGATTAGGTAAATTAATTATTTTAGCTTATTTGATATTCTAGTATGTTTAGTGGTGAATATCCTATTTATATTGTGCTATTTGTAAATTCATGATAAAGGCTATAGTTTTTGTCTAGGCTTCTTATTTTTCGCCAGAAAATTTCAGATGTGTATACATTCAAGAGCAATAATCAAAGTAATATATCATAATTTATAAGCTACTTTATAAATCTGATTGACATTATTTATTAAGATTTGAACACAATATTTTTGTCATTTTAATAGAACCTTTAAGCCGGAAATTTGGTTTTTTACCATAAAAAAATTAAATAATTAAATGTCACTTTTTTTTTATTAAAGAATTTTAACATGAGAAAAAAATTATGGAAATTATGAGGAAAACAATAGTAAAATGCGTGAAAGTAAAATAAAGATTATTATCCCAAACACTAATCAACACCTATATAGGTCTTTCAGCTATTTTTCTCGGGGGAACTGATCATAATTCTATCATACGATATAATCCACTAGAAATTGCCTCAAGTAGGATGTTTGGCTAAGATTGTGTAGTTTTTTGTTTTTTTTTTCGGAATTTTACTGTAGGATAATGTCATTAAATCAAGTTTGTGTAGTATTTTCAATTTATGAACTGATTGGATGATGATTTTGTGATTTTAAATGAAAATATATTATTGTTAAATGTGGGGTTCCTAATGAAGAGAGCATTCTTAATATTTCACTTTTATTGGCTAATACATGAAATAAATATATCTAATAAATTGGTGCCGGAAAAAACATTCGTAAATAAAAAACATGAAATTTTCTTGACAATACTGGATTCTTTCAAGTTCAGAAAATCGATTATTAAATGTAACTGTATGGGAGATTCCCTTAGAGTGCGGAGACTTTACTATTAAATTTTTACTATATTCTAATTTGGAAAGATTGGGATAAGATCCGGTGTTAATTTATTCGGTAAAAAAATATATGAATTTTAGAGGCTAATTTTCTACTGGTAAAGTGTTGTAATTTATTCGAGCCAGCATTTTTTTCTATTTTTATTGGAATTGGTTTTTTATAAATTCAAGTATAGCCAATAGTATGAACAGTAAAAAAAAGTATGGTCTTTGAAAGAATCTCCCATAATAATTTCTAATTTTAATTTTATGTAAATTGATAATAAGTTGTTTAAATTACAGAAATAATTTCATTTATATGGGAGATTATCTTTGAGAGTTGACGCTTTCCTACTAGCTTTTTATACCTCTTTCCTAATTTGATAATATAGCATTAAGAACAAGACAAAATTATTGGATAATCTGGAACATAAAATTACAAAAATAAATCATCTATTGGCAAAATGTTGAAAATCTATTAGAGAATGTATATTTTTTCCATATATATGGGAGATTCTTTTCAATCCTGACTTTTTTTTCAATTTAAACTGTTATCAACATATAGTGGCTGGCCAAATTATATATAATGAGTTTAAGGATCAACTCTATATGCACAATACCTCGCCTAACTCAATGCGATTTAAGTGATATACAGTCTAGATCGTTATTAGAAGTAAAATATTTGTTTAGAATGAATTAAAATTATAAAAAGACTCTTGAAGACAAGAGAAAAACTTTTCTTGCTTTTGAAGAAATAAAAAAAGGTAACAAATAAAGCACCAAAAATCTTTTAAAATAAAATTTATTTATTCTTTCCATTTAACAAATAGTAAAAAATCTATTAAAAAATTAAGAAGCTTAAATTAAGTTCAGATAAGTAACCCAATAAAACCCTAAACAAGTTGCTTTTATTGACATAAATCGCCCCAAGTTCCAACAAGCAAGCAAACAAACCAGTCGGGAACTCACGTTTTAAACCAAAAACTACATTTTGATCTATTTAACCCGGACCAATTAAAATAGAAAAACATACTGTCTCTAATAACTCTCAACATCTTACTAATAAGAAATTAGCCTCTAAAGATCATATTTTGAATTACCCAACATTTATATTTGTTATCTTAGAACCACTTTTCCAAATTAGATAAATAGTAAAAATTTAATAGTAAAGTGTCCGCTCTCAAAAAGAAACTCCCATATTGGCTTGACGGTGATTAAATTTCTATGTAGCCAATGGTTTACATAGAAAAAAAGTCTGGTCTTCAAAAGAATTTCCCAAATATATAAATTATCTGATCATTGATTTTTTTTTTGTATCACGGAATTTTATTGTAAGATAACATCATTGAAAACTATACTAAAAAAATATTAAAGATCTGATCATTAATGATGGTCTAATTTCTTCATGCAAAAATCGCAACTCTTTTTCGTTTTTATTGGTAAAGTAAAAGATTATCCCAACTGAGATAATTTTGTGCAGTTTTGTGTAAAATTATGTAAATATAATCTTCGTCCATCGGATAAATAGTAAATTTCGACTAAGTTGAATTGGTTTAAGCTATTTTAAATTGGGCTTCTGCTGTTTTAAGTATACTTTCGACTAACGTATTTGCAAGCATGCTGTTTTTTATTAAACCCGATATATCACGATTAATCCTTCAGTGTCTACGATACAAATTCGACCACTACTTTATAAACAATATACACTGATTTTGAAATTAAATTTAGAAACTGGCCCAAAATTTATCGACAACGAGTAGTATTAGATAAATTTCACAGGTAGGGACATAATAAATTGTTGGCAATTAAGGGTTAGCAACAGCATTCACTTATTATTTCGGGGCTACGGTTCAAAAATAGCTTTCATTTTTCACTCAATGTTAACATTAGATTAATGATAATTTTATATTATTGGACTAATCAAGAAATAGGGCTAATTGAAATTGTAAATGTGCACAAATAGGAGTTGGGTATATTTGGGCCCGGAAAGGGTTAATAGTGCTTCATTTCGATAATCTGTATAAAAAATTTTAATAGCTCTTAGATTTCTAAAAAAAAGACCTAATCATACATAAGCCCACATGGGGTGTTTTTTTTATTGAGAATTTATCTGCATTATTTTTTTTACTTGTTTAAAAAAGAAAAACTATATGCAGCAAACTTTAAAGAACTTTTGAAAAATGGAGTTGAAAAAAAAAAAAAAGATGCTCTGCATATGTCTCGAAATTAAATAAGAAAATCACTGTATTTTTTCGAATAGTATAGGTTGGAAAAACTGCAAGCCAAGGCATAAGAACTTCTCATTCTTAGCTCTAAATTAGAAATTTTAGTTAAAATAAAGTATAAAAAGGGCACTTAATCCACCAAACTTTTTAAATGGTATCGCAAACAAATCAGTTATAAAGTCAAAAAGAAATCGGATTTATAAGGTGGAGAAAAAAATGAAGTTCTCATTATTGGCATTGACTGTATCGTTGGTTTTGGGGAATGGTATCATATACCACAGAAGTTTTGTAGATGGGTTCAGCTTCCCTGAAGGCTCTTCCAGTTCAGGATTTAGAGGAGGAAGTAGCCAACTAGGTCAGAATTATGATGCCGGTTATCAGAATGAATTTCACCCAAGGAATGTTATACAGAATCAAATTAGGCCTAATATTCCAAATTTTTACCTTAATGGGCCCATAAATCTTCAAAATTGGAATCCTTACCAAGCCCAAAGCAGCTTCTTGCAGCAAAATTTAGATCAACAACAGTACTCACTCCCAGCTGCAAACCAAGACAGAAATACAATTATAGGTCTTAATGAATTATTTGATATGACTACTGCTTCGATTGATAATGTGTATCTTTTTCTCTCAAAAAAGATGTGCTATATGTATAAGGGATATAGGATACAAAGGCCTGGTGATTTAAAAAGCAATTATGAAATTATATCTGCTAATATTAATGAGGCAATAAGAAAATTTATATCTTCATTAAATTGGTCTTTTTACAGTCCAGACGAATTAAATCACATTAGTGCAGGGTTTGGTGATATTTTTGAAGAATATGCATGGCTTGGAGAACTCATAGGCAAATATGGAAAACTTCCAGATGTAGTTATCAGCGGCGAAGAAGTCAATAAAATGGTTGAGGATTGTAAAGACTATTTAAAAACGTTTGGATATGATGAAAATAGAACCCCTGTTGAAAATGAACAGGCTACTAATCAAGGAATGGCGGAATCTATTAGAGTTAGAAAATTGTCTCGTCGTAAAAGCTCTAGAATATCAAATGCAGTCGATACCATGAAAAATAAATTCCCCGTCACATAAATAAATTTTTATTTTATTTTTAAAAAGCCAAGAATGCGAATTTCTAAAAAATAAAATCTAGTTTTGATATGCCATTACACTACCTTTTTTTTCCTGTAATGAGTTTATTTCTTTTTACAAAGTTTATAGTTACTTTGATAAATACAGCAATGTTTTTTATTCGTACTCCAAAACTCCTCCCAATTAGTGGAAATTCACATTCGCATATCTTTTCTTTTCCCATTCGGTACCCAGATCTGAAAAGTGGATCAGTCCTAGAAAAAGTTTAATTTTTTCTTTTGATAAACTTTCAACTTTACATTTAAATACAGTTTTTATAGAAGTGGTATTAGTTCCAAGAAAGTTAAGAAAATATAATTTTGTATTGGAGGTTAAAGGACCAAGTATGTGTAATTTTGATGGCCAAAAAACCCCTCCAATTTACAGGTAATAAGAACATGACATGGTCAGGAGAACACCAATCTGTTTTAATTAGGGGTTTAGAATAAAGACTAAAAGTATGCTAAGGGAAGATTCAGGAAATATCTAGCCTGTGATTTTTAGTATCGTATCTTTGATTAGGCTGCAAAATCGATGTCTCTCTCTCTCCTTTGCTCTCTCTCTCCTTTAGATTTTTTTTATTTGAATTAGCCAATAAAATTTCTGAACTCCATTACCAAAAAAAAAGTTTATTTCTATTTCCATTTTTTATATTATCGACACTAAGCCAGCTGCTTAAAGCTGACCAGATGGTACCAGAGAGCTGTATATTGCATACAGGCTATCTGTACTTAGTGTTTATCAATAACTAAATGCTCTAATAAGAAAAAAAGAGCAAGAAAGCAAAAAAAAAAAAACGATTGAGATCTCAATTCAGATTTCAACCCTAAAACCAAAAAAAAGTAAGAAAACACAGAAAGCCCTTTTGATTTTTTATTTTAAGCTAACCAACCATGGAGGAGCCAAGACCCTCTAAACGTACCAGACCATTATGGTCGAAGGTTGGTAAAGGGAAGGCCGCAAGAAAGTCCACCACGGGTCTTCAAAACCAAGTAATGGTAAACTTCCCTGGGCCTCAGGACCGATATTCGGCTGACTCTACAAATAAATCAAAAAATAATAATACCAAAAAAACTATAAAATACGAAATCCAAAAAAAAAAAAACTACGATGTTAAGCGAAAGCTTAATAGACATGAGCCTCTACTCAGAGGTCTCAGTCAAGCACATGCTTCATGAAGGAGATCAACGCTGCCTGAAAAAGTTTTGTATTGGAGGTTCAGATAGAAAAGTGGGGTGTTCCTGGAGCCAATTTCGTGGCAACCATGGGGATGGAATCGAATATGTCTCCAGGTCCATCTCCAACATTAA
>LSSL01004343.1:0-63353 GCA_001953115.1 Smittium mucronatum
AGTCGATTAACAAATGCCTAGAGTTCACGGAGAGGGTGTACTCCAAGCTAACATAACTTGGGTTCAATATCAAGTTGGAGAAATCAATAACTACCGCAACACAGTAAATAGCTCATTTGTGCATGATAATCAACTCGAGAGACATGTCACTCAAAGTCCCACCAGCTAAGTTCGGCGATCTCAGCAGAGAAGCTTCGAAATTACTGAAATCCGGGAAGACGGCATTAAACTTTCTAGCGAGTTTCATTGGGAAATCCCAAGAAATGTTGGCCACCTTTCTGCCTGTAATTTTAATGCTCAGAGGGCTACTAGAATGAAGAGACAATATCTATTTAATTTGAAGACTTGGAAATCAACAGTTGCGCTTTCCGATGCAGCGATACAGAGCGTAATGTTTTGGAAACATCATTTGACGTCATAAAATGGACAGTCATTTTTACCCGAAACTCAAGAGATGAAAGTTTTTAATGATGCTAGCGACACAGCGTGGGTGATAATTGCGGGCTAACGCTTCTATTCAGGATTTTGGAATCCTCCCCAGGAATCAATTCATAACAAATCTAAGGAGCTCTTGACATTGTTATATGCACTACGGCTCCTGAATTTTGTTGGTCACTCGGTCTTAATATATTCTAAAAATACCACAGCGTTAGCATACGTGAGTAAGTTTGGGGGTACATCCTCCCCCAAATTACTAGATATTTTGGAGAAGATCATGGCTCGTTGCTTGGAGACTAAAATTAGACCCCAAGCTACATACATACCATCAGTGATGAATCCGTAAGATGCCCAAATTATTTTAACAGCACAAAAAGAGTGAAACCTAACATTCCAAACATACGCAGCAACAGTGTCTCTATATGGGAATCACGAAAAGGATCTATTTGAAACGCAGGCGATCAAGAAGGCGGTTTTGTACTACTTCTATTATCCGGACATCAGGGCGGTATGCCAGAACTCATTAAAATTCAAAAGTTCTATATGAAACAACCTTTACTGCTACCAACCGTAGAATATAATCCCAAAAGCAATACAGAAGATGCGCAGCGAGGGCTTAACACTGACCCTAGTAACTCAGCTGTTTTATACAGCCATTTGGCTTCTGGACCTACAGAAACTACAGGTTAAGCAAAAATTACTACTACATGTGATAACTGTAGTATCAGACCCAATAAGATGAAAATCTCCGCTACCGAAGAAAAAAAATTGGCGCCTGATAGCATGGAAAATCAGCGGTGCATCTTCAGAGTGCAAGGTCTGGCCGATACAGCCATTGGATCAACCATTTCTAACAAACGAGCAATAAAAACTAATTTCGAGATACCACTCTATTCAACAAAAGTTTTTGATATGGCATATAAACAGTAACCTATCATTACCAATACAACTAAGCCATGTTGTTAACTTTACGGCATGCTTTTTTATTTCTAAGAAGCTGAGTGTGAATACTATTAAATATTAAAAGTCTGCAATGCTTTGTCTAGAAATAGTGCTGAACCCGATAGACAGCCCCTATTTTCTCAAGGGATTTTTAAGGACAATTGAAGAAACGGAAATCAAATCTTTCGTTAAATGAACGATAGTTATTTCCCTGATAATATCCACATTATGCAAATTGGTAGATACAAGGAGTTTGGAAATACAAAAGCTGACGACCAAAACATGTTGATTGCTAGAGATATGTGGATTTCTGCGTGCAAGCGACATAAAACGGATAGAATATGCTAGTAATACAGTGATAAATGAGTCCCTGATGTTGATAATTGTAGCTCTTAAAGAAAAAAAGAATAGAAAACCCATAGAGTGCCCCTGTGACATAAAAAGTCATCCAAACTCAATATTTTGCCTGGTAACAACATATAAAGTCTAAAAAAATAGAGTTGCAGTAAACTTGTGTATAAAAACACACTCCAATAATATTAAAATTATAGTCAACCGACTATTAAGACATGATAAGAATCACTGAAAGAAGCTATCTATCGGCATAATAACAAGACACGTTTATGAATTATCAGTATCGATAATGAGACCTTCAAACACCCGATCACTAAAGCGAGAGCGATCGGAGCGAATTTTGGCAAATTAAGGTGTTTCAGTTAATAACATCGTATCACACGTTTCTGGTCTAATCACGCTATGTTTGACAATTATTATCAACTAAATCATAGTAAACAGTCTAATATCACTGAATCATAATACCCCCGGATCAAATTAAAATGAACACCCAATGAATTATAAATGAAATTTAATCAATATTGTTCGAATGGGTGTTCATATTAAGCCCCTCCCACCCGTTTCAATGTAACAATGCAAAAGATGATAAGGATACCATAATACTGTACGTTCAGTATTATAGCAAAAAATATATATACATAAATATACATTATTTTACGTAATGTAATTTTATTAGCTTTGTATTTTTGATTTTGTTATCCAGTAACAGATGGTAACACTTAATATAAACTCTTATTCGTATTATATTGATTAATTTTACAATTTTTATCTATAAATTCAGATCTATAGCTTTGGTCAGTAAAGATGACACTATCAGTACAGAAAATTTCACTTTTTTTACAAACTAATATTGGGCTAAGAAGCTTCTATTTTTGACCAATGTTAACGGTTTTAAATAAAATCATATAGCTGTGGTCGAGAATAAATACAATTTCTGTTCAAAATACCCTTTATTAACGCGGTAATATTGATCTGCAAAGCGGTTATTTCCGAAATATATCCTTTCATGGAAACCTTTATTTATAACTTTGGTCAAGTAAAATGACATTTTCTGTCCAAAAAGTGACATTTTATCCTAGAAAAACGAATTTTTGAATGAGTAAAAATCTCAATCCATAACTTTTAACTTATGGAAACAATAATGGTTTTATTACATAATTATCCAATTATATATGGATAAAAAATCCGCCATTTTCTCCAAAATAAATTTTTAATGTGGAAATTTGACCCCGGAAAGGGCTAAGCGAAATCGGCTAAATTGAACTGAACTCAGATATTACAAGTGATTTTCGAATAAAATGCTGTCTCAATCTATTATCACGTTTATTTATTAAATTAGGCAACCAATATAATTGAGGAATTTGAATTAAATAACATATTGATATCAGCTACTCTATAAATAAGTTCAAGTGAACATTATTTAAAGCAAATTAAACTTTAGAGAAATAGTTTATTTTTATACGCAATTTATCGATATATAAAATCACATATATGTATATATTATTTTTTAAATGATGAAAAATCTGTGTATATTTGAAATTAAACCCATCCATCAAAAAATAAAAGGTTTTTAGAATCAATGAGTTTATAACAAAATATTTTGATTTTATCGATTTTCAAGAAACACTTCGTTATAGAATATTTTTATTGAATTCCAAATTTTAAACCAAATCTAATCTTGGCTATCCAATTTTATTTTGAAAATATTATCTTGTAATCAATAATATATTCAAAATTTAACTTAAATTGGAATGTTTCCAAAAAAATTTCGCCTCATTTTTATCATAATTGGATCTTGGGATTGAAATCCGAGTATCTCAAATTTCTGTCAAATTCTAACTTGTATCTATATATATATTAGAGTCACATTTTTTCTTTCTAGTATGAGAAAATATATACGATTTTTTTTTCTAAATATCCTTATTTTAGAATCTTTATGATCTTATTTTTAAAAAATATATCCATTATGTCTTTATTTTATTGTAAAAATGTATAATTCTATTATTAGTTTGAAGAAAATGCTATTTGAAAAAATTATAAAACATAAGTTACTAAAAAATAAATTTAAGATTAAATTTTGTTTAAATGAAATGTATTAGATTTAGTTTTCTAGTATAACTTCAATCATAAACCTATTAATGACAACTAATGCTATAAATATTGTTATTATGTTCGAAAACTGAGTTCAAAAGTCTTATTTTGACACGAATATATACATTTGAAACCTTCTAATTATTTAATGAATTTTTTAATTTTTTAAAAAACCCAAAACCCAAAATTTCAAATATATAATAATCTATATAAAAACATATCAATTTTATCGATCGATAAATTTCATATATTCATAGCCTATTACTGAGAGTTTTTTGAAGATACTTGAAAAAACTACCTATTATGGAAGTATGAAATATCAATTCTTTGTTCAAACCAAAAAACTCAATTTCTTTGGTTGATCAATTATAAAATTTTATCAAATATTAATTAGTAAAGAAACTCGATTATTGAATAAAATATGCTATTGGTAAAAAATCTGTAAATCATCGCAAATCAGTTTGATCTAGATGATTTTGTTTAAAATTTTCGACTATTACCAATTTATCCTAAATTTTTATGTTAAAGATTAATTTATTAAAATCACGTTATTCCCTCCAGTTGATAGATTTTATCTGTTTTTTGTAGGTAAGAAATTAGTATTATCTCAGAAAATATTGGTTTATTTAGGATAATGATATTTGATACACGTATTTTTCTTTTTTAAAAAATTTACAGTATGTATTTTATGTATATTACCATAAATAAAATTAATTAAGACCTAAAATGTTTTATTTTAGTAAAAACTATAATTAAACTTGATGCATTCATTTAGATATTTAAACTGGTGCCATAAATATTTTCATACCACCATTTCTTCTACATTTTATACCTATCATTTTACATGATTAAGTTTTTTTGAAAAATGAAATTTTTTATTTCTTAAAATTTAAATCTTAAATATTTCTATTTATTGGTAAAAAAAAGTATACAAAACGTCCATTATGTGAATTTAAGTATGAAAATAGTTCTGGAACCATTTAAAATCTATCCCGAAAATGATCCACAGTTAATAAAAAGCTTTATACATCTAATTAATTTATGCAGCGCCAAATTTTAAAAAATTTTGAAAGCAAAAAAATTACATATTAAAATGATATCTGGTATTTAATTTGAATTATTTCCCAAACTCTGTTTTTATATATAAAATTTATACTTTAAGATTCTCAAATTAATTTAATTGAATAGTTAATTTATACGTAAGATGTTACAGTATTTTAGTAATTCAGTTCTTTTTGTATAAAGCATTGACCTATTTCTTATAATTTTTTTTTTAGAATTGACTAGAAAAAATTAATAAATAAATAAAATATTTATAGTATTTTTCAAGACATACATAAAAATCCCTCGCTACCCTGTTAAGCAGTTCTATTTATCTTATAAACATAGTAGACTGTTCCAAGATTCTGGATATATCACTTAGTTCAATTTTTTTTCTTTACTATAGGGAGAATGAATGAAAAAATTTTTTCCCAATTTAAAATAATTGATTTATTTTATTATATGACTAATAAAAAAATTATTATATTTTTTATTTTGAAGAGTTTTCATACTTTTTTCAATACATCTATTCCGTGAAAAAAAATAAAGCTAGTAAGAATAAATAATTGATAAATTAAAAAAACATAGTTAGGTTGAATTTCTAGTTATGATTCTTTTTCTTATTATTAAATGGTAATAGAATCTGAATATTCTTTAATTTTTATTATTTTTTTAACAATAATTTCAAAATTTTGAATTTATAAGTTTTATTTTGATATTGAAATATGTTATACTTCCTGGAATTGATATAATTTTATTGTACTATTTCTCGCTAAAAATGATTCTTTTAATAGAAGTTGATTAAAAATTAATAATAAGAAATTAAATTAAATTAAAAATATTTCTGATAGCCGGAAATATCTTAAAAAATCACATTGATTTTGTTTCAAATAAATCAAATCTTCTTTTTTCCATCAAGAGAACATTTATAAATAAAATATTGTTTATTAAAATAAAAAAATTGTTATTCAATTAAAATCCTAAATTAAGCTCTATTTTTTTTCTATAAATTAATCTATATTATGATATTACTCTAATCATTGAAAAAATATTACTTTTTTCTGATACAGTATCCGAAATTTACAAAAAAAAATTCTGAAAAAATTTGAAAATTATATTAGTTTATAAAAATAAGAATTAATTAGATTAGTTTACAAAAATAAGAATTAATTAGATTCTTTAAATTCTTTAAAAATAAGGCTCAAAATATATTCAAAAATATTTACTAATTAATATAAATTCAATTCGATTTGGAGTAGGAATAAATAAATAAATTCTCAAATTTTTTTAAAAAAAAGCTGTAAACCAGAAATTTATAGATTTTAATATCAAAAAGTACACATGTAAAATTTATAGGTACTTTATTTAAATTGCGAATATTTATATAAATTAATTCATATATGCATAACATATTTGATTTTTTTGGAGCTAAATTGTGAGTAAGAATTACTCATCTTTTGACCATTTTTTTTTGTGGTATTAAAAGATGATTATTCATTGGCAGATATCAAATATCAAATATAATGATATTCAATGAATATATTGTTGTTTTTTGGGATAATAAGATTTTAGAGTTGCAGTTATCTTTAAATTATTTAAAAAAAATTTAAACTGAGGCTGATATTTATTAAAATCCTTAAATAACCTATACGCGCTAATTTTTGGTATAAAATGATTAAATTATGCCGGTTTATACTCTTAAAATAATAACCAGTTGTTGCAGAGTTCTAAAGAAACAAACAATGTTGGGGTAAAATTTATTCCCACTTATTTCTTTTTTTGAATCTTTTTAATAGTTTTTCCTAGTATTTAAATATTATAAACAATTTTTCTGTAAAAAAAAGAACGGTTTATAAAAATATACATTTTTTAAAGATAAGTTGGAAAAAAATAAATATTATTTATCTGAAAACATGTTTCATTTGAAAATTTCAATTCAAATAACTAATAAAGAAAATATTTTGAAGAACCTTATTATTAATTATAATAAATGTATAAAATTAAAAGAAAATTATACATCAATTTTTTGTTTAAAAAAAATAGACTAAACTGAACGAAATATCAATAAACCTAATTTAGTAAAACAAAAAAACCTGATTCAAAAAAAATGTAGCGATTTTGAAACTACATTTAATTTATATGATTTCATTTGAAAATGATTTTAGTATAAGAATAATAAATCTTTGATATACGTTATGGATATTCTTATTTTAAAATTTAATTATTTTATCATAAATGAATTCAGCTTTTCATTCCACCTGAGATTTCTAGCAACTTTTTAGCGATAATTAATTTATTTTTTTTCAAGAAAAATATCATTTTTGTTTTTAACATGATGATTTTTAATATGCTTTCAATAGAGAAAAATTAAAGATTAAGATTACAGAAAATAAAATTTCGCCCCGTATATATATCATGATATTAACAATTTTCGGATGTTACCAGGTATTATTCGAAAAAGCCGATATTTTTATTTAAATTTTATTAAAGCTACTGCTTCAGTAATAAAATATAAAAAAAAATTGTTACAAACTAATGATTTTCATCTTTTTTTTAATTTTTCTTTATAAAAACACTAGGTAGACAAGGATTAATTGTATATAAATTGGTTTTTTTGGTTTTAACTAACTTTTTCACCGTTATTTATTCTTTTTTTCACCTATAATCTTTTCTTCTAAAAATTATTTAAAAACAATCACATCTATCAATAATAATAACTTTCTAAAAATTCATTTCTCATTGTATTTTTTTGTACCTTCTTTTCTTAATATTTTATTATCTATTTGATTTATATAAGCAGTATCAATATTATTTTAATTTGTACTGAAAGTTTAAAAGATTAAATCTCTATTAAAATCCTTAATTAAAACTAAGATATAATATTCTCTAAATAAAATAAATAAAATTCTTTGAGACTCCAATATATATTGCTCGATTTACAAAATTTGTATTCTATTTCATGTTTGATAACATGTTTGATCTAGCTTAATTACATCCTATTTTTTATAATTTAATTTTTAGGATTTTGAAACAAAATAATCTAAAGATACACGAAAGGAATATGAATCAAAATTATCAAAAAAAAACACTGATATTATTATAAAATTTAAGTAAGCCGGATCCGAGAAACTTATAGTACTTTAATATCTATCGAAATTAATAAATTCTGTTGAGATTTTTTTTTTGATTTTTTTATTTAGATGAACATTTTTAAATACTATGAAATAAAATAAATTTATTTTCGATTTTTAAGCTAAAATACTATCTTTAATCGTGTTAGGAAAAAAAAAAAGTCCAATAAGTTTGGATTCTCTACACAGATTCACCGTAGATAATTTGATAAAAAACTTATTTTAATGACATTATATAATTTTTTATAATTTTGAAATCAAAGTACTAAAACAAATTTTTTTTTATAAAAAAACAATCCCAAATTAAAATTTCTTACTAAAAACTAATATTACGAAATTAAATCTTAAAATGTAAATATTTTATAAAAATTAATTTTTTAACGTGGAATTCCATTTATTTTGGTTCTAAAAAAGAGATAAATAATCTTTAAAATAAAATAAATTTTTTTATTTAAATTTAACTCTATCAAAATATCAAAATTTACTAAATTGTTAAATATTTTTCAGAAAAATTGAATTTTATATAATTTTAAATATATCATGTATTCTTTTAAAAAAATTTAACTTTGCACAATATTGAATTTACAATCGAAAATTAATTAACATATTATTATAATATTTTTTAAAAATAGAATTTTACGTTTCTTAATTAAACTTATTAAGGTAAGTTAAAAAAATGTTAATTTTTCCGAAAGTGATCACAAAAAATATACATGATTTTGAAAATAGTTGCAAAAAAATATTTTACTAGCATATTTCCACAAATCTGATAATTAATTTTTTAAATTTTTATTTTCATTTATTAAATCAACATATGGAATTGGAATCATTAAATTTGTAATAAGATAAAATAATAAAATTATGAATAAAAATATAATTTTTTTCTGGACCAATACCACAAAATCAAAGTAATAATTAAATGACCTCCATTAGTCAATAGAGAAAGAATGGGAATTTTAAGCTGCTGGTACATTAAAAAAATATGATTCAGAAAACGTTATTCTAGTTTTGTATCACTCAAGAGGTATATGATATAAAATAAGTAAAATTTTACACTTTTGAAGTTAAATAATATTAAGGAAAAAATTTGGAAAAAATAATCCCAAAATATTCGAAATAAATTAACGGATTACATGATTTTCAAATAGAAAATCATATTATTTGCATTAAAAAAGTGCTTTAATTCACCAATGAAATAATTTAATTAATTTACTGAGCTAAAATTTGGTTTACATATATTTTTGGAAGTGTTCAAATTTCGGTTATGAATTTCAAGATATAATAATGTGAGAAAATGAGCTTAAATAGATCATAAAAAGATATGTTTTTTTTTTATCAATAATATCCTGAAGATAAAAATTGAGAAATAGATCGCTCAAAAAAAAAATTTGTAAAGAAATGATGTCACCAAATGGAAGATAATAGGATCGAAGTATATTAAAATATATATATACGATTGAATAAATAAACCAAAAAATATAGATAAAAAGAAAATCTTAAGTTTTAATAATCAATGCTCTGATTTCAGGAAAAAAATAATAATGAGATTTGGATGAACCTATAAGTTTCAGAGAAAATATGAAAATAAGGTAAATCAAAAAAGTGTTACAAAACAAGATATAAGGATAAAAAGATGATTATAAAAGGCCATACACGGCACAGAAAGCAGATGAGGTTACCGGAAAAATTAAACTCATTGGTTTTTTCCCAAGATTTATCTAATTAATCTAAGCAAAACCTTACTGAAATAAGCCAAATATTTCTATACGCGCAGTATTTAAATAACGTTGTTCTTCACTAAGTTTAAATTCATACAGATATTAAATTAAAATTAGAGCCTCTTAGCAACTTTAAATTTTTTATACTTGTACCTTTTACCCATTTATTTCAAAAGGAATTTAATAAACAAAAAATAACAAAATAATTAAAAAAAACAAATAGGCAAAAGGAAAAAAAAAGGAAAGAAACAAAAAAATACTCTTAAACTTATTATTATATGCAAAATGACTTGAGAACTTCCAAAGTTTGAGAGCTCGTACATCCTCTAAGTTCCAAGTAAATTCTACTGATCCGAAAGTTTTTAGAAATAATGGGTCATTTTAATGCTAAAACTCTACACATAATGTTGTTTTTCTAAATTAACCAGATACTCTTAAAGATTTAATTTAATTCAATTCAATTTAATTAAAATATATCTTCCTTCTATGTATAATTTCTATTGAGATTCTGGTTAAAGATTATAATTATAGGGTGATTAAGTTGAATATTATCGTTTCATTTTACTGGATAAAAAATAATGTATTCGGGTAAATATGACCTATATTGTATGTCTTAGTGTTTTATTAGACTCTTAGATCCTTCAATCCACTATCAAATATTCTGATTTAATAAATTTATACAAATATTTTTATGTTATAAAAAATTGAGCCAATAGACAGTTGACTATTAAGCCGTAATACAGAATGCGTAGATGTTGGAACGAGAATGGCACGAAAAGACCAACCGAAAATAAAATGGTTAAATAAGATGAGGCTGATATTTAATTTGATATCCTTGCTTCGGATCGATGTGGTGTTTAATCTCAAATATATATAACATGGTAAAAATAAATTTTTCATTTAGGATTTATTAAATTTTCTGATAAAATTACTTAATTAAATAAATTTCATCTTTTTTTTTTTAAAAAAAAAGATTTGCAAATTTCCCAATAATAGTCTATATTTATTTATTTTTTCTTTTTATTAACGCCAAAGTAACAAATTTTATTAATTTTCAAATTTATTACTGTATAATTTATAAAATAAATTACAGAGCTAAATTAATTGAGATTTTTAGTTTTTTTTTAAATTTTTTTAAAAAAAAGTAGAATAGCATAAAATTCAATATAAAATTATGATTGAATTTTTTCAATAAATTTCTATACTAATACATACTGTTTAAATTTTATTAATAAATATTTGCTTTTGATCTGTATCAATTAATATCAAAATTGGGTAAATATGTGAATCAATTGAACTTTTCTTACTAAGTCTCTAATACATGTTATTATCTTTATAAAATTTAATGACGTAATACAAAAAACATGGGATATTTTTTCTAAAATTAATATTGTTACCAATTTCAAAAAAAATCGAAAACCTCTATGTTTAAAGAAAAAAGTAATCTAATTTTTTATAACTTACTTCATATACTTTTTAATACTTTATCACATATATATGTCGCCGGTTTATAACTGGCACGGCACAGTGAGTTTTATTTTTATTCAATAAAGATAAAATATTTGAATGATATCTTCTAAAGGTTTTAAATAGTATTTTTACCAATTTATTGCGAAAAAAAATTCCTGTAGTTCAAAACATTTGTTTTTAAAAGGGGTTTTATACCTTTTTTAATTTTGAAGTACCCATTCAAACTTTTTCATAACAATTTTTGTGTATTAAAGAAAGAAATAAGTATAAGTAATAAAAAAATATTATTGAAACTTTCTATTTTCCCTTGGAAATGTTTAAATAAAGTTATAATATTTTTTTTGGAAAAAAACTCATTTTAATATGAAAATCTTGCATTTATTTTTATAAAAGAGAAAAAAAAACATCAAATTTTTTACTCTTTTCTAATCACAAGCAATTTTGAATGATAGGTTCCTAAGATATTTCTACTAAACACCTGATTAACTATTAAATTTAAATTTAAATTCTGAATCTAATTAATGTAAATATCTAAGTAATTTATAATAGGAAGTTTTTATTACCAGAGCTTTGATTAATTATATTTATTTAAACTAATATATAAATCTATTTTTTTAATTGCAATTTTAAATTTATTAGAATTCTTTGAGTCAAATACAACAAGGAATTGAACTACTAAAGCTATAGAAAGAGGTAGGAATAAAGAATTTTTTTAAAAACCTACACTTTTTTCAAAAATTTCAAATTTATTTCTTTATATATTTTTAATAAGTGTTATATAACTTCCCGTAAATAGATGAAAATGGAAAAATGAACTCGAAAAAATATTTTTATAATTTTAAATTTATCCGATAACTAATTAAATTTAGTGAAACGCCAACATTCCCTTTCTGATTTAAAAAAAAAGGGAATAATATAATAATAATATATATATCAGTCACCTCAAATCTGAATAACAAAAGAAAATAATTTTTCTTAGGTTTAGGAATTTTATTATTTTTAATTATTGACATTTTTTACCATCATTCTAAGTTTATTGGTATTACATATATAAATTTAAAAAATTAAAAAATATTAAATTTGGTTTTTATCAACTTTATTTACCTTTTTAAATAAAATATTGAATCATTATCTATTCAGTAATTTGGTTTTTGATAGTGACAATATTACTAATCTCTTAATCATTTTTGAACTTTAGAAAATTTTCTGCTATAAAAATTATCATTTTACCTAAATAAGTCAGGTTATATATATGGAGTGACTCCAATTTTAGTATTTATTAATTTAAATAAAATTTCGGAAATCTTCTTTTTACAAATAAGACATTAAAAAAAATAACTAAAAGGTTAAATAAAAAGTAATTTAACATCAAAATATTTATGAAGTCTGAAGCCTTTAAAAAAGAAAAAAAAATCATCAAAATTAAAATGTTTATCTTATGCAAAACAAGAGAATATTTAAAGGATAAAAGAGTAAAGGAATAATTTTCTTTGAAGCATAGATGGGAGTATTATAAAATTTAAGCTTTATTTAATAAGCTTAATCAAATGAAACTCATTAGTATAGATAAAAAATCTTAAAAATTACGACTATAAAATGTCTTTTTTATCGAGAAATTTTTTTTTAGCTTTTCTAAGCATATAAAAACTAATTAAATTTTATTTAGATCTGATAATTTTATTTTTTTTACTTTTTTTTATAAATATTTAAAGAGTAAAATACTTATAGGCTTTGTAACATGATATAAATATTATTTTAATTCTTTCTCTTGAATTTATACAAAATTTTAATTTGAATGTATTCTTAAACATAAAAATATAAAAAAATGACTAATATGACAGAGGAATCCAATTCTGCAGAAAACCTCAGATACCCAGGCTAATTCTATCTAAAAATTTGTTCTAAAGAATAAAGACTTCTTCAAAGCAGATTAATGTCAACATATATTTATTTCGAATTTTATTACTACAATTTTCCAAAAACTCGGAAATAATTCAACAATTTTTTTGGAAAATAATATGCATAAATTATAAAAATATTCAGTTCTTTTAGATAAAAAGAAATTATTAAAAGTAATAGAATAAATATTTTTAATTTGAAAAAAAAAATATATTAAGAGTATAAAAATAATTTCTATCAAAAAACAAAATTTGTATATAAATTTATATGTAGTATTTTTTGGGGGTTATCTGTTATTAAATTTTTATCTTTACATGAGATTAAAATGTAAATAAATTCTTTTTTTTACATCATCGCACAAAGAGGCTAATAATTGTGACATCTAAAATTAATGTTTTAAAATATACTATTTTTTAATCTGGATAATAATTAATCATTTTTATCTAATAATAAAAATTATTTAATTTAATTTAATTTTTATCATTATAACTAAATCTCTAAAATTTAATATTTTATAGAAATAGAAAGATATCAAAATAGACTGTTCTATACATTTTATATTTTAATTATGTCTATAAAGTTAAGATTTAATAAATGTATCGAATATTTTATTTAACATAACTTTTTATTAAATAATAATATTGTTATTTTTCATGGAAATTTTTTTATGATGTAAAATATTTTTATATAAATTTAGCAGTAAAAAACAGTTACATGACAAATGAAATTTATCCTTTGTTTAATGAAATATAAATAAAAGTTTTTTATTTCTTCATATTACATACTTTTAGCAAGTATTTTTATTCATTATTTATTAATAATTATACTCAAAAATTAATTTGTTTATTGAAACTTGGATATTATAATTTCTGTTGTTATTAATCTTTATAAATTACAAATCAGTGTAAATCTTTTTTTCTCTAAAATTATACATTCGTTCTTTATTTATGAATATTAATATTTATGGATTAAATTATTTATATAAATATAATCAAAGTTTTCTCAATATAAATCATCAAAATTATCCTATATATAAGATTGATAAGCTATAATCATATTTAAAAAAACCTATGCTAACTATAATCGTTTTATTTTTTTAATTGAAACTTTTTCTATCATTTAAATTAAATAATTTATTTTTTTCGAAAAAAAAAAACACTTGCATAATTTCACCTGCTAGTAATATTATGGTTGAAAAAAATTCTTCTTTTAGACTAAATTTTTTTTCATTAAGGGTGTAGATATATATTATAATTAAAAATAAACATTATATTTATCTTAATACTATATATAAAAATATTATATCTATTACATGCTAATTTTTAGTATTAATCAATAAATGGATGTAAATTTTATCCGAAGATAAAAAAACTATTTTAATAAATTATTAAAAAAAATTTTTTAATGAATTCTTTTGTTAATAAATTTTAGAGATAATCAAAATTTTAGCATAAAAATAATATTTCTGTTTGGAATTTTAAAATTACAGTTAAAATAACTTTATATTTATTGAAGTATTGTCCACGAAACAAAATCAAATTATTAGAGTTATGAAATCAAACGACATAACCTTTTAAAATTTTAGCTAATGAATTTTAATAATTGACAAAAATAATGATTTTTTTGTTTTTTAACTAATTTAAATGTATTAAAATTGAATTTATATATTTTTATTTGTAAAATAATGAATAAGTTGAGTGAGAAAACATTGCAGGACTAAAAATTAAAATTTATTTATTTATTAAATTACCAAATAAATCTTGAATTTTTTTTTTAGAATGTTTATATTATGTATGTACAGTGAATAATTAGTCAATTAATTCTTTTTACGGATAAAACAATTATGAAAAAACAATTTCAAAAATAAATAATCGCTCTAGATCAAATCAAGTTTTTTTTTTTTTTATACATCCCCAATATTAGAATATTATTTTTTTCCAAAATACTTGGTAAATCTAAGCTTTGTTTTTAATGAAGTATAAAATTAATCCGTTATTCTAATATTTATACAAAAATATTGTATATTTTTTCAAGGATCATAATAACTAGACACTCTTAATACTATATTAAAATTTTTGAATATAATTAGGCACTATAAAAACAATTAAAACAATAGATTTGATATTTAGAGGATATTTTCTTATAAGTTTTATTTGATTTTAATATGTATATTTGGTATTTTATTAAAAATTTAAGTTTATTTTTAGAGATTCTTTAGAATTTTTGACAAAATATCTTGCCAATTTTTTATAAAAATAAATGAAATTAAAGTCTTGTTGTTTATTAAATAAAAAAACATGATTATAAAATCACTTAAAATCATTCTATTAACGCCCCTTAAAAAGAATATTTAGAAATGTTTTATTAGTTAAAGATACTATAATGATACTAGAAATATAATAAATTATTTCGCTCATATTTAATTTGATATTTAAATATATAACTTTCAGCTTCATAATTTATTTCAACTTTTACATGTTTATTTTGTAATATTGTTATTTTATTTTTAATCATTACACAATCGTACTGAAATTGATTTTAAAAATAAAAAAAAAGTGGCAAACTTAAATTTAATTATTGAGCCGCTACTCTACCATTTAAATTTAATCTTTTTTTTATAAATGTTATTTTTTTAGGAATCATATTTTTAGGAGGTATTTTTGCTGGGTTAACTTGAATTTTTTTGATTTAAAAATAATCACACTCATGTATTATGGGCTTAATTATCTATAAATATAATAAAAAGAAATAAATAAAATACCAATTTTTTTCTAAATTAGATTTTAATATATCTTGGGAATTTATTAACATGGATGTAATTAATTTTATATATTTGCCTAAATTGAAATGCTACATATGACATTGATAAGTTTTTTCAGTTAATAATTATACTTAATTATAACTATTTTATATTTTGTGTATTAATAGTTATTTGAATCCTTTTTTGTAAAAAAAAATCAAATTAACCCCTATCAATTATAAAGAGCTCATAAATAACTATATATCTTATAGAAAGATCTGTAAATTAAATTTTAAAAAAAAAATTCTGAAAAATATTTAGCTAATTTAGTATTGATATAAAGAAAAAACAATTAATTATACGAAAAATATATCCTTATGGTTAATTTACCGATGTTTAAATTCAATATCACTATTAAATTAATTTATAAGTATATAATATCAGCTTATCTTTCTAAAATTATATATTTATATTTTTTTTACTATTTAATGTTTTTAAAATAGTAATAAATATATTTTTAAAATGTTATTTTTTATTATGAGTTATATCGAAGTTATATTATTTTATTTTTCTCATAATTTGGAGATTAAATTTCACTATATATCGGCGCAATATTGAATAACCTTTTTCGGTAATTTGAAATAATTTTAATATAAATTTATTTTATTCTAATAAAGTATAATATAATTTCTCCATACTTTAGCTTTTTTTGTATGAAAATAAATTTCTTATGAGTTAATCTTATATAAATATTCTTTAAAAAATCTTTCAAAAAAAATTTTTTTTGTGGATATATATTAGAGTGCACGAATGAAATTTTTAGAAAGTTTTACTTACACTGAATTTTTTTATTGTTTATTTTCAGTTTCAATGCATAATTTAGGGAATTAATAAGTGATTTATAAAAAAATATTTATATTATCCCTCCCTCACTATAAAAATTCTCCCGTTAATATATTCTTATAGATAAAAATAAAAAAAATTCAATATATATATATATTTATCTCTAATACAAATTTAATAATTGTTTTTTATTGTTTTGAATAAAACAATAGATTGATTCCAAAACTCGTGATAGAAATTTCAGTTTAAAAATTTTCCTGAAAAATAGAGATTTTAATTTTAATTCTTTCAGTTCCAAAACATCTTACATAATTAGATATTTATTTCTAGTAATTTTATCGTTTACAGTTGATATTTGATTCATTATCTCTGAGTAAAAATTGGAGGATATTTTTTAGAACTAAATGGTCTTCTCTTTAACTTGAGGAAAAAAATCAAAAATTATCCATTAAGAATAAAATGAATTAAAACAGTTTTCAGTTTGAATATTAAAGCAATATTTTATTTCGAATTGTCTATAAATAATCAATATATCAACTCTATTTATTTTTTTAATCAATTAATAAATTAGGGCTCTCTAAATTTTAAGATTGAGAATTTATATACGTATAAAAAAATAAATAAATTCAAGTATAATTTATTGGAAATTAAAAAATCAGTATTGTGAACAATATTAACTATGTTATTTTTATGCTTACTTTAATCTTTTCTTTGAACTTTTAATTAACAATATAAACTCATTAACTTTGATTATTTGATTTTTTGTGATTTTTTTCTTTACTGATATAATCACCCATTATAAATATGAGGAAAGAAAGGGTTTCTAAGATTTTGAGTCGAATATTTCAAAAATGCTTACTTTAGGATACAATTATTTAATAATGATAAATTTATGTAATAATTTAATAGATTATTAATTAATTTATTGATTTATCAATATTATAATTATTATCAATATGTTAAACGATCAAATGAGTATTCTATTCTGCAGATTTTTTTTACTATGTAAATTCTAAGAAATATTTAAGCAGGAATTTCATTAAAAGATAGAAAAGATATATATACTGTAATTTTATATAATATATAGTTTATTTAGTTGGATTTTTTATCAGATAGTGATAATAAGATTTTTTTGAACTCAGTTGTGGATTATAGCTAAATATAGTGTTGATCGTCGTATTAATATGTTTTATTTGAATTTCATCATAAAAAAATAACATTTTATCCGTTTATAAAGTTTAAAGTTATATTTTTCTCTTTCTTTCAATTTTTTTTGTCCAATAGTGTATTATTTTATATAATACCATTTTTTAATACAATGCTATATTAAACTCATTTATTTTTGCTCAAAGAGACCTGAATTTAAATAATGTATTGTAAATTCAAGCTTTGAAGAAAGAATTGCGATATTATTATAAATTTTAACTCTGCCTTTGAGATCTTGATACAACAAAAAATTTTGATTTCTGAAAAAAATTTTAGTCTATGTTTAGAAAACTCTGTATTGTGTTACAATTTTAGAGACCTAGAATTTAGTGATTTTTTCAAATTTTTGTATATGATTGAGAATAATATTAAGGATTTTTATTATACAAATGGTTTAATATTCTATTTAAATCATTTTAAAAAGTATTTCCGTGTAATTAAGTTCGTTTAAAAAAATTTATAAATTTATTTATAATATTTAAATTTAATCATAGACATAATAATTTAAATCGTTTTTTAATAACAGATATTCTTTTTAGATGATTTAATAATATTTTTTGTATATAAGGTGATTTTAAAAATCAATTATTTTTTTATTATGATGAAGTTAGTTTTTCATTATTATATTATATTATATTATATTATTCATTATTCATTGTTTAAGATAATATCTTTTGATTAATTTAAATTTTGGTGTATTTTTATTTAATATAAAAAGAATGATGATTTCTTCAATGGTATATATTAAAATAATCTTAGGCTGGAAAGTAGTTTTGGTATTTTTTATGTATAAATTTATCATTTTTTTGGAAAATTCATGTTTTAATAAACTGTTCATGGTTTTCCCAATATGTTCATATTTTAATGCAATATTTTTTTTCATTTCCAAAAGATTTGACTGTATATATGGGTGATTATTAACGAAGAAGGCTTTTTTTTACATATTTTTTAATGGATAATCAATTTATCAATTTTTTCCAACGAATTTTTTAAATAATTTTAGTCTTTTCTATAGAGCAAAATAAGGAATTGAAGTTTTTCTAATATTCTAAATAGAAATTTAAATGGAGTTTAGCGCATCGTAATTATCTTTTAAAATAATTTTTTACTATTTTTGAAATGTTAGTAATGTTTATGAATTTTATCTGAAACAAGGTAAAATATAAAAACCCTCTTCATAAAGAATCTATATGAATATATGTATTCGCTTTAAAGTTTCAAACGTGATATTTTGAATCCAATTTCAGCTTTCTAAAACACGTTAAATACAATTGCAAAGGAGAAAAATGTTTGAATTTTTTTTTATACTTATGTATTATATTTCAAATTATTTTTAAATGAATTTATCTTTTTCAATTCATCTCTTCAATTATATAGAATCATGCTTTTCAATAATAGTATTGTATTAATTTAATTTTTACATTTGCTGACCTATTAAATTTAAATAATTTTAGCTAGAATAAATTGTTAGAATAAATAATTACTTGAAATGCATATATAAAATTTGTTAAAATCACCAAAAGATAATGACAATATTATATCGATTTACAAAAAAACTCAAGTAATTTCCATTAAATTGATGTTATAGATTTATTTGCTCTAAAAAACAGTTAAAATAATATATTAAGATTTATATAATTTCAGCTATTGTCTCTAATCCAGACCTGCAAAAAAAAATTCATTTTGAAGCATTTTAAGAATATATAAAGTAATTAGCAAGATTGATTTTTTTCCAAATATTTTTAAAGTAGATATATTTACATGAAAACTTTATTATAAAAAAATTCTTTGTGTGATATTTTAAAGACTGTTAAATTCAATAACTCTATATGAAATTGTTCGTAATTATAATATATTATATTGATAACTAATCACTAAACAAAATAAATGATAAATATCAAAACTATTAAAAAAATAATATACTTAAAAATTTGAATGAATTATTTTAATTTTCCTCTATAAAACAACATATAAAGCGAGTTTATATAAATTATTAATGATATTTTAAATAAATATTAAGTTATAGCCAGATAATCATTTATAACAATTTTAGTTTACATAAAATCGAGAAAGCATTTTTCACCAATATTGAAAAAATAAGAGACCGAATTTCTATTTTATGTTTATCTATTAAAAATAATGTTTATAATCCTTGTAAATGCTAAAATATGTAATTAAGATAGAAAGCCTAATGAGAAATTTTTTTCTGGATCATCCCCTCTCGCCAAAAATAATTTTAATAAAAAGATGTGAGCTCTAGTAGATTCTTTTTTTTCATTTTATAAATTCTTAGTTAAAAAAAACGGAAAAATAAAAACTGGTTATAATATTATCCGATTAATTTCAAGAAAAAATTTATTTAGAAAAAAATGCTTAAATTCAAAAAATTTCCCATATTTGAATTTTAATTTCAAATATACCCAAACCATTCTATGTTGTGATTTTCATAAAAATAAATACACTATAGAAATTAAAAAGAATTAAAATTAAAAAATTTCGACAATTTATTATATCTAATTTATAATTATTTGTAATTGAGCTTTTTTTGAAAAATTCAGGGAAGCGTCTACACTAAACAAAAAAAATCCATAAATACTTTAGTGCTTTCTACAAATAAAAATTCATAAAAAAAATAATCCTGGTATTTGAAAAATATGATTTTTTATATTCCCATCGATTTTTTTTATTTTCGTCATAAAAAAATAGAAATAAATCAAACAAAAAAAGAAAGGAGTATACTTTTACTAATATATAACATTATATTTAAAATATTTAAAGAGAAAGATATGACTTTTTCAAAATGAAAATTTATACTTTTTCCAGTTTTCTCATAATTTAGGTTATTGAAATTTTTATAAGTGAATTTTGCAAATTAATTTTTCGTATAAGTATAAAAAATCTATATCAGTGTTAAATTTTTATTTATTCTTATATCATCTTATTCTGCTTAATAAAAACACAAAAAGTGAGAACAGGGAAAATGCTGGAAATTTTTAGAAAAAGAGAAGCCTTCTGCAGAAAAATTTAAAAATAAACTGAATATAACGGATTATCTATATTTAAATGTAGATATTAGTTTTTTTTATAAAAAAATTGTGATTTTATATAATTCTAAATTTTTAATGAAATTATTGATAGTTGATAAATTTTTATTTTTAACTTTTATTAAATAAAAAGTCATTCAAAAAATGACTATAAAATTAAAATTAATAATAGGTTATAACATCAGCTAGTAAAGTTATTTTATTAATGCTAATAATTCTTTAATATTTTTATTTTAAATAATAATGGCCTAATTTCAATTAATTAATATATTTGGAAGGTAAATAAATGTTTCATTTCCATATTTTTATGAGTTTAAAATATTATTTTGCATATTTCTAATTTAAATAATATATATAACCACAAGATGAATCTTTAAAAAAAATATCGTCAAAGAAAAAGTTATTTAATATAAATTCAGTTTTATGATGTGTCAGATTTGGAGAATTTTCGTATCAAAAATTTTCTAATTTTATTTAAATTAAGAATTTTCTCTAACAATAATCAAAAAATAAAAAAATTAGAATACCCTTCAGCTTTTTTTTTGTTTTAAATTTTCAGTCTTAAAAAAATAATTATTTAAATAAATTGAAACCTGTAAAATGATGCGTGAAATATATAATTTCAAAGAATACAATATGTTTTTTTAAAAATATTTTTTATTTTAGATATTATAGATATTTATCTATCTTTTTATATAGAACATGTTATGAATATTAAATGAATTATACCTCATCAATTTAAATTTTTTTCATTCTCCAATTAAAAAACCTTTTCAAAAAATTATTACAAGATTTATATTTTTATTTGTAATTTATACAATTAGAATAAGAGATTTCCGAAAAATTTGATAAAATTTTAATAAAAATGTAATTTTTGTAATTTTTCACTTGTTTTCATATTTTTTGGATATATTTCTTCTCTTTAATACAATGGATTTAGAAAATTAGATAATTTAAATTATTTTCTTTTATCTGTTATAATATAAAAAAAAACATAAAAATATTAAAAATATATTTAAATTTTTTTCCGAAAAATTTTAGATAAATTTCAGAGTAATTTATCTAAATATTTACGATATTAATATGAATTTATTAAAGAAAATTATATCCCTTTTATATATATTAAAGAAAATCTTTAATGTTTTTTTAAAGTTCTTTTATCAATCCTAGAAAAAAAAATTTTCATTTTACTTCTCCTCGAAGATACTGATTTATGAGAAAAATTCAGACCTGTTTAATTTAATATCTTTTTTTCAATTTTAAAACCAATTTAAGTATTCGATATTACAATTAGTAATTACTTCCATGTTTCAAAGCCTCAAAGTTGATAGATCTAGTGTGTACTTTAATTGTTAGTAACCAGCTGTGATTCAAAAAAAATTTTCAAGAAAAAATAATCATATTTTCTAATTAAAAATTCCTATGAAATTTATAATATATCTATTAATAGTGAATATTAAAATTTTATATTCAAATAAGATTTAATTTCCTCGTTTTTATAAATTTGGTTTTAGTACGATTTTATTTTTTTATTCATAAAAATAGATTAATTGAAATTGAATTTATAAGATAAAAAAAGAAGAAAACCATATTTAAATTTTGAAAATACTCATTAAATTTTTCAATTCCAAAATTATTGCAGTATTAAAGAATAATCACTTTTGTAACATTAAAATCCTTTAATTTAAAGGTTAATAATTTATTTACAATATTTGTAATATTTGTAAATTTTGTGTTTAATATTACGATAATAGTGCTCGGTAAAGAGTTTTTTTTTGGTATTAGGTAGGCTTTAAGAGGAGTTTTTATAAATGTAGAGATTAATTTACACTTCAAATTTCTTTTTCAATAAATTCTTATACTTTAGTTTTTCGAGTCTAGTAATTAGCAATAATTATATAATTTTTTTAAAATTATGATAAGTTTGATTGATTTTAATATATTACTGGTATTGATTCAAATTTTTTCATTTTATTAAAAAATAAAAATAAAAAAAATATAATTGAAATAGATTATTGAAGAAAAAGTAAGATTTTTTTTATCTGGAAATTTGTTTTGAAGTTAATAGAAAAATTCTAAAAACTACTTAATAATTTAAAAAAATTTCACCCAACTTCCCTCTGCCGCTCTAGCAGTTCCATACCTCGAAAACATTGGTTCTTGGAATAAGATATTTTATTAGTAAGTTTTTGATTTTATATAGAATCATAATATTTTTTATTACTTAAGATAAAGGAATATAAATTTTAAATTATTTAAATTGGTATCAACCTGATGTATTTTGAGTTTATCCTTAAGGATATTCAAAAAGATTTTATGAATAAAATTAAATTAAATATCACAGTTTAAAAAAACTACTAAGTATTTAGATTTTTTGTAGCAATTTTGAATTTTTTTACGATATTTTATAAATTTATCATTTTGATTTGACCCGATATATTTCTGATAAATTTACTTGATCAGTAAACTTGTAACTTCTTCATTAGCTTTTTAATCTTAAAACAGATTAGAATTTAATTAAATCATATCGCTTTGCTATATATTAAATTGAATATTTTTTAATTAAATGTTAAGATATTCCAATAAATTAATATATTCATTAATTTTCTAGTAAAAAAATTACCGCTTCAGTAAAAAATTATTATTTGTGGCTTTATATCCAAGATTTAATCCTCTGTTTATTTATAAAATTTACTTATTAACTCTTTATAATTTAATTCAAGTTATCTTAAAAAAATCAAATAGTGGACTAATTTAAGAATTTTTTTAACTTGAATTATTTTGAATACTCCCACTAATAATGAAACCAAAGAAATATTTACTAAATAATATGAAATTTCTTTATTATAGCGCTTGAATTTTTTAGTGCAAAATTTTCATCAATAAAAGAAGCCGCTTTTTTTAAAAAATATATTCAATTTTGTCTCAATCGTTTTAAAATTCAGATTTCGGATGACAAAAAATAATTTTCATGTTGGAAAATTATTAAATTTTTTTACAAAGCCAAATTATATGAAAATGATGATTTGATATAATTTTTATAAAATTTTCCGATAATATTCATTTATGGTTTAGTATTATTTTTTTTTTTTCATTTTTAATTTTATAGTCAAAATAATGATTTAATCAAATTATAAATAAAGAGACGCCAGAAAAAAGATATACTTTAAATTTAAATTTATTTAGGAGTTAATTATTTTAAATAAAATAATATTTATTCTAAAAATTTATGATATATTTTTAGGCGTCAAATATTTTAAACTCGAATTTTTAGATTAGTTTGAAATAATAAATGTTAGAGCTCATAAAAATTTTTTAATTTAGATAATCAGATATTATCTGTTTTTTTTTATTGGCGTTATTTATAAGTTTATTTTCTTAAAAGCTTTATTTGGTCCTTAGCTATTACCCTCTTGTCGATAAAGTAATATGAATTTTTTTTTTAAAAAATATATTCTCATAATTAGATTAGAAATATCACCTAGAATAAAAATTTAATTTCAAATTGATCCTTTAGATTGAGAATAATTCAAAAAAGTCACTTATTATTATAAAATCGATCGATAAAACATTGCAAAAATAGAATTAACACATAAAATTAAATATTTTTTTATGATTATTATTCAATTTATATAGTAGCCCAAGAAAATAAAATTTACACAAATAAGAAATGAATTAATATTATTCTATCTAAAAAAAAATATTTTAAATTTTTTTTTTATTACAGATTAATAAAAATTAAAATCTATTATGTAATCCATTAAGAATTAATTAATTATCGGAATTTTTTCTGTCGATATTTACTCCAAAAATATCACATAAAAAAGTGAAAATGATAAAATTAAGAATTAGTAACATAAAAAATACATCAAAATATCATCACCATATTAAACACAAACCTGTTTACAAAAATAAAAATATTAATAAGCGATATAATAAAATTTAGACCAAACTATTTAAAATTATGGTAATTATTTATGAATTTATCGGTAAAAATTCTTAGAAATGACATAGAAACTTTAGAATATTTTACACTAATTTATTTTATAAGTTTTGCTGTAGATTAAAATATGCAAACTATATTAAAAATTTAAGGAATATCAAATATATTTTCTAGATTTTAAAATTATTATAATTAAAAATTACCAATTAAAAATAAGAAAAGTAAATAAAGTAAAATCAGAAAAAATCCATAATGATAACAAATTTCATAGAAAATTAAATATAAAAAATAAAAAGAGCAAAGAAAATTGAGGATGATTTATTATATTTTTTTTCCCCAGAATATAATTTTGAACTGATATTTTGAAAATTATCAAAAATGAAAACCCTTTCCGAAATTCCTTGAAAAATTCCGTAGAAATTTCAGAAAAAAAAAAGTGTCCATTCTTGAGATTAAAAAAGTTATAATAAAATTTTATTGTAAAATTATCAACGTATCCAGAAACCATACAAAGTGTTGCAATAAGTATTTTCGACATTATAATATTTAGCTAATATAAATTAGTTTAATAAGTTTTAAATGTCAATTTTCAATATGTTTAGGGTAATTTATTTTGAAAATCATCTCATATTGTTAAAATAACGCTTTTTCGTTGAAAAATATACACGTATATTATTTTTTGTCTCGAAAAAGAATAATAAAGATCCCTTTTATACAAAACCTAGCTTCTTTGAATTGAACCAATTATCTTAAAATGCAGTTTATTTTCATTTGATTATCCCTAATTGAAGCTCTTAGATATGTTTAGGTTATTATCTTGTAAAGCGAATACATACAAATTCTACAAATTATGTTTATTCATATTCAAAAAAACAATCTTGAGATTTCAATTAATGAAAATTTTATCTTTGACTTTGTTCTAACATAAATATCGACTGTAAGATTAATTTAATATCATATAAAAAAAAGTTCAAAATAATCATTAGGTTTACTTTATTTAAACAAAAGATTTGTTCCATTATTTTAATATTGAATTAAGCTACGAAAGCTTCATCTATTTACTCAAAAATTTTCAGATAGCCAAAATCTATGGCATCATGACAGAGAGTGTACAGGGAATTCCACTCACCGGATATAACTATTACAAACCAAGGCTAAAAATAAACTAACTTGTAAAGATAAAGAAACTTATTAGAGTATACCCTTTATAACACTTTAAAGACTTGGGTTTATTGTGTGCCTCTATTTGTTAAAGTTATCTAACTACATTTTGCAATTGAAATTAATTAGCCAATGAAACGTAAATTTATCGTATATAAATCAAGTCAACGAATGTTGGCCAAAAATATCGAGCTTCAGCCATCGGGAAGTTTATCCTTTCAAGGCCGATGATACAATAAATAGCATAATTTTTCATTGAATGTTAGTTTGGAATAATAATAATAATATTATTAAATTATTGGATAAATTAAGGAATAAAGCAGATTGAAAGAGTTAATATTTTATAATTGGAACGAGGAACAAACTTGGGTTCGGTAATGTTTAAAATGTTGAGTTCCTTTGATAATAACAATTTAGCTAATTTCCCTTATGGCAACATAGAACCATAAGAAAATGCGCTTGTGATATAAGTGCTCACAGTTACATGATAATCAATCCCTTTTTAAGACTGTATCATACCTTCGATCTTTTTGTTACAATAACCACAGATTTTGGTTAAAAATAAGATTATTCACATACTGTTTTTGAGTGCCAATTATATTAGGTTAAAAGCTCAATTATCTAATGATAAATTTTGTACTAGTTGAACCCTCAAAACATTAACCAATGGAATGGAATTAATTTATTCATTTCGCAAAAATCTAAGAACTTAATAATTAGTTGTTACTACTGGTTCAAAAATTGAGTCATGATTTCCTCCACCAGGATTCGTGAATTATTTCATTTCTTTGATTTGCCAGTTTTCATTTTTTATTTTCAAAAATTTATAATAATAGCCAAAAAATGTTTGAATTAGGATAATTGCAGTTTTGAAGTACATTTAATATTAAATATCGCTATAATTGAAATTTTGCCCTAAATTGGAAGCACCAAAAATTAAGTGATTCAGAGGAAAGTCTCAATAACCATATATTTCTAATACCCATGTAGATGAAATAGATGTTTTATACCAAATAGAAGTTCGTGACTAGCTAACTAATGACAAAGGAATATATAAAATTCCAAATTCATATTTCGATCATCTTTGCAAAAATCTTTGGAACAATGATATGTTCAGGATGATTCCTTAGTTCATCATTACATAATAAATGTCAAATACATTAATCTCCATACATTTATATTAGATTGGGGGTTGGGCTAAATTGATGCAATTCCAGTTTCAAAGAGGTATTTTGTTTTTTTGGGAGATGGCTGGAGTGAAAAGGTTAATCATTTAATAAAATAACAAATCTAAGTTTTATTTCTAAAATTATCCAAATCTGAATTCCTCAATGTATCCTAATTTATCAAATCAACTTCACACAATAATTCTCACAAATATAACCAGATAAACATAAAGATAGTCTTAAAAAACAAAGCAATAATCAAGATAACTCGTTTTTATAGTCTCAATTTTCTCACAAAATCAATTTCTACAACTAAATTTCCTTAATAAAAGTATACATCCCTATCGGGGATAATCACTATCTTTCTGCATATTTACCACATTATATCAAGCTATGAATAGGTACCAAGAAATTAAAATAATCGGGGAAGGCGCTTTCAGCTCTGTAATTTTAGCTACCAATCGATCAACGAAAGAAATGGTAATCACCATTTTAAAGTTCTTCCATTTTGAATTTTTTCCTATAATCTTTATATTTTTTACATAAAATCCTTTTGTTTCCACAGGTTGCCATCAAAAAAATGAAAAAAAAGAAAGTCAAAGATATTCTAGCAATTGCTGAAATTGCTGCTCTAAAAAAAATGAACAATCCCAATGTAATAACTTTGCTTGATGATTTCAAGGATGGGTATCATTCTTGTCTCGTTTTTGAGCTCATGGATTTTGATTTAAACGTTTATGCTGAGCAAAATTCCGGGAAGGTTTTTTCTGATTTGTTTATAATGGACATATCTTGCCAGGTTTTAAATGGAATTTCCCATATTCACGAGCAAGGCTTTTTCCATAGAGATCTTAAACCTGAAAATATACTACTTCGGATATCTGGAAACGATGTATTGGCAAAAATTTCAGATTTCGGTCTTGTTCACTCAATGGAATTTCCAAGGCCTTTGACAGCTTACGTCAGTACCCGTTGGTATAGGGCTCCGGAGGTTTTACTTGCCTGTAGTTTTTATGCCAAACCTGTAGATATATGGGCTATGGGAACTATAGTGGCCGAATTAGCTACTTCAAAGCCTCTATTCCCTGGAAACAATCAGTTAGATCAGCTAAGAAGAATTTTTGATTATACTGGGTCGCCAAATTCACCTCAAAAAGACGAAATAGAGTGGGCTCAAGGTATAATCGCTGCTAACGAGCTGGGTTTAAGCGCAGTAAAAATCCCTACAAAAACTATTGATCAATTAATGCCTAATGTTTTACCCGAAATAAAGTCTTTTGTGGCACTCATGATTAAATTAAATCCTGATCTACGACCTTCTGCAAATTTAGCTCACGAAAAGGCCAAGGAGATTTATTATAACTTAATATCTAAAAATCCCAAACCTTCACTAGTCCCTCAATTAAAGGCACCAAAAGCCATTATTACTCCTCCTGTTTCCAAAGTTATTGAAATTACAACTGCTAGAAGAAACCCATTTAGCAAATCTAAACAAACGAATATTCAAAATGGATTTTTAAAATCCCAAGATTCTTTTTGTAAGACTAATTCAAATTATACCGAGCATAATATGTTACATTCAAAATCTCAAATAGTCGATTACAATATCTCTGAGCATGTTCCAGAAAAACATCAGGATTTACCGCAAGGTCTTAGTCAACCCAAATTTCCCCTTTCCAATTCCTCAAAAATGTATCTAAAGCCGGATAAAAACTCTGGTGTTCCAGATTCTTCATTTATAAAGCTTATTTACCCCATTACTGACAATCTTAAGAGTGATGATAATATTTCGCAAAGTCATTCAGAAAATTCTATTGTTTATGGGAATTTTCGTAAAATCAACTCCAGTGATCCCGAAAAAAATAAATCTTTCCCGAAAACTCATATTTTTGAATCTGATATCTATTTAAAAACATCAAGTTATCAAAAACACTCAAAAAATAATTTATCACTTGATATTAAGCCACAGTCAAATTACCTAAAGAACAAAACTGATACTACAAAAATTTTGTTTGAGCCTAATCGAGATTGCATTGATGTATCAAAGAATCAAGCGAATAAAGGGTCTAGTTCAGTTAATGTAACAATTTCCAATTTCGAAATTCAAAATAGTTTACAGAAAACTCAAAAATCTGGAAAACTTTTTATTAAAGATATTGGTCCCGCCTCATCAAACCAACTCCATCTTACTAGTAACCTCTCTAATAATAATGGCCTAAAATCACTAGATTCCAGTCCATACCAAACCTCGAATAATGTTTCAAACCCCAAATCTGAAATATTATTGAAGAATGATCTTCATTCTCAGCAAAATCTTAATAGCATAAAATCTGATTATCCAAAATCAGTGATAAACTCCAATTTTGTCTCCCACAAAGAAAAATTAGTGACTAGTAATTTTTCAGAGTGTAATCAAAGCATTCCATTGGTTGAACCAAACACATTAAAAAATAATTCTACTACCATTGAAAAACATAACCCTAACAAAAGCCCAATAAATATTGAAAAATCATCCAAACCTAACCTTTTTTCTTTAACTGATTTTAATGGGATTAAACATCATCAGTTAATTGACAGCTCTATATTTAATAATAATGAGAATGTCGGCCATCATAACATTTCAAAAGAAAAACAACTAATTCAACATAATATCTCCAATCCTACCCCTTTATTAGACAGATCGATTTCTGAGAATCATTTCACATATCATAGTGACAATTTCCCTCAAATTATTCAACCATCTAAATCCGTATCTAATAGAGAATCTGCCCCACCATCAAAGCCTACTAGAAAAAAAACCGTTTCTTCCAAAATTGAAGGTATTTTAAACAAGTATCAGAGTCCCATCACTAATGGAAATTTGACTTGTAGCTCTTCATCAATCCCGATTCATGATTTTCATGAAAATGATGATAATAAGATTAAAAAAAAACTTATACTAAATAACTCTGATTCCAACCCCAATCCTTCAATCTTTTCCAGTAACAATTCTCTAATTCTCGAAAGTCATTTAGGCCGACCTCCCCTCAATTCTAGTACTATTAAAGAAAAATTTTCTGATTTGAATTCATCTGAAAATTCTTTAATTGTTGAAGTTAAAAGAAAATCTATGATTCCATCTTCATCTCGCATGACAGATAATATCCCATATAGAAGAAGCTCCGTTTCTATAAAATCCCCTAATATTTCCGACAATGATATTGAAAAAATATCGAATCCCATTCCCAAAATCAAAAACATTCCATTTGAAGATAATATCCCCAAATCTTCATACCAAGCAAAATTTAAATCAGATTTAAGCATATTAAAATCTCGATCCAACATAGCTTTAACTGATGAGATTGTACAGACTTCCGAAAAAAAGGACCTCAATTTCTTATCATCCAAAACTTCAATAGACGATAAAATTTATACTAATTCTAACTCTATACACAATAGGCTAAACTCCATTTCCTTATCTAAGGAAAATAAATTTTCCGAGAAACAATATTTAAACCAGACCTCATCTTACAGGGATAAAATATCATCAAAAGATCAAAAGTTATTGGAGTCAATTAAAATTTCCGATAAATCAACTAATTTGTATTCTAGCATGATGTCTAATTCAAGATCCGCTAAATTCGGTAATTCTTCAGATAAATCTAAACCAACTTTAATCAGAGTTTTAAATAGTAAACCTAATAAAGATTCTGATTATAACGTACATAACCCTAAGCCATCACTTTATAAACCCTCCAGTTCAGGATGTGAAAATCAATCTCAAGATTTAAAATATATAAAAACATGTTCTCCATCCGAAAATAAAGAAGAACCTACATTCTCCTCTTTATCGGATAACCATTCAGAAATATACTCGAATATTTTAACTGATGCTGAAATCATTATCGCTCAAGACTCCCTATCAAAACTCGACCTTAAAAATAATGATTATGAATTTACACCTTTGATGGATACAAATACTTCGGAACTCCAAACTCTCATTTCTAAAAGTAAAAATAAATGTAATAATAAAAAATATGATGCTCTAATCAACAAAAATTCCGCCGTAAATGATTCTAGTACTTACGGCGACCCCATGATAAAAAGTAGAATAAATAGCGCTATTAAGAAATACCCTTCAAAGCACAAAAAAATTGATTTAAAATCATTTAAGTCGTCTTTAGAGCCATGTTACGAAGATTTATTGAATAATCAACCAGAAATAAATGACAATTCTAAAAGTCTTGAAATTAGTTCAAATGGCCATTTATCTATTCCGAATTCTCCTTTACATGATTTAAATGAATATACAGAAAAGAGTCACCCCAGCTCAAATTTAACAAATTTTATTCATTCTGACGTTGAAACTCATTCATTATCACATAGTAACATTTCCACGACTGAAGGCTTTGATTCCCCAATTGATCAAAGCTACAATAATATAAGTGGTTTACAAGATAGCTCTGGTCATCCTCTTGGATTAGTGTTAAAGGAGGAATCGATTTCAACTGATTCTAACTATGACATTCCTCTTAATTTAGATATCAAAAACGCAACCCAATATCTACCTCCTAAAACTGATTTTTCTTCTCCTGTTCTACCACCTATTATCATCAATAAGTCAACTTTATTCAATTCTGAAAATAACCCAAAATCTTCCAATATGAATTCTTCAAATATAAAAAAGCCGTCAAGAGAACAAAAAAAATACTTTAATTACTTCAAATCCAGATTTAGACCATCTGAGACTGTTGGATCCGATCCTAGTATGATTCAATACGTCCCCTCTTCTACCGATCAAAGCTCTCTTTCCTTTGCTAGCTATGATAATTCTCATGAGCCTACCACTAGTAGCTCCAAAACTTTGATGAAAGGTTTGTCTAAACTTAAAAGCCCTTCCACATTTTTTTCAAACAAAAAATTGGATCTTCAAAAGGTTGAGACTCTAAATATTGAAATTACTAGCCAAAAAAAAGCCAACATCGATAGTATTAACCTTATTCATGAACTAGATAATAATGGATCGGTTTTCCAAAATTCACATCATGAAAAGTCTTATCTTGCGTCTAAACAGCTCAAGCCTACCATCCCCAATGATTCTGAACAATCTTTAAAATTTAAAGAGAAATATCCATCAGCTTTTCATTCCTATAAGCCTGCTGAGAATGAAGATTTATCAAATTTTGGCAGTTCTAAATCTTCTCATGAAAATGTAACTAATGTTTCAAGCAATCATGCAGATATTTATACTTCTTATTCAGGTGATAAAAACACTCTCCCTCTTAAAAATAAAGTTTTAAAAAGTCTTAAAAATATATCTTATGGAGCCAGGCTTTCATTAAATCCAATTACTTCCCAAAAGGTACGACAATTGCGACCCAGTATAGCACTTGGCGATGCAAAAACATTTAGAAACTATTCTACACCAAAAAACCTTGATTTATCTTCAAGGGCAAGTGATATATCTTCAAATAATAGTTTAGGAATTCAATTAGTAGATGAATCTGATTCTAAAAGCATTTTAAATTTACAAATGTCAAAGATTAGGAATCATACCCCTCCTAAAATCTATTCCAAGCCAAAAATACGCTCTAGATCAAGTAGCAATGTATCTGGTTCTCTTGGCAAATACAAATTTCCAGATATAAACGTTGACCAAACCCATAAAGATATTCCAATCACCACAACATCCTCTATTGTACAAGAGGATAAACTTGACAGTGCGGAATCTCCACTCCATATCTCAAAACTCCCCACACACACAGCTTGTAAACAAGATTTAATAATCGAATCTCATGCTCCTAAGTCTAGTGATAGCTCTTCTAAGCCAGTGGACCAATGTTCCAACTTATCTCTCTATAAATTTAAAAAAACCTTAGATACAAGTTATACTACAAGCCCAATAAATGAAGAAAGTAGTTCTGTAATGGATTCCGAGCTTTTGTCTAAAAGCTTCGTAAATTCGCTGGGAGAAAATAATGAATTTAGGAAACCCAAATTTTATGGAAGACATTCCAATATAAGATTTAGAAGTAAAAATCACCAGAATGAAAGGTACAACACATTGCCTAATATTAAAACTCTTTCTAAAGACAAAATTCCATTTTTGGATAACCTTGAAGATGAAAATAACCTTTTTAAAGAGGATTCTATTAAAAACCCACTAATCCCCACTTCTGGAGTTGGAGACCGAAATGAAGATTATTATCTGAATAATGATAAAACTGAAACTACCGAAAAAAAAATCCAATTTCTCAGACCAAAAAAATCATATCATCAGGACATTCAAGATCCAAAAATGCCTCGACCACGCCACAAATCACTTTTCAAGGCAAGATTCAACCTAGAATCCTCAAACACATCACTAGATTTCAAAGAAAAAAATCCAAGTAAACTTCCATCTTTAAATTCTGACATTGGTGCACCAATTGTTGTCCAGGAAAACCCCCCCTACAATAAACCAATGGAATATGATAATGTGAATTCGATCTATAAGTTCTTGAATGAAAGTGATGTATTTTTTTAGGAATTTTATTATTATGTCACAGATTTCATTTTGTTATATCTGATAATTTAGAAAAGTTATTATTCATTTGTCTCCAATATTAAAACATCCCTTCTCCGATTTAATCAGATACAAATATTCTGGAAACTATAATTATAAATCTGATTTCTATTTTATAATCAGTAATATAAATTTAAATAGATCTTAAACCCTTTTTTTATTACCCTCTTTTCAAAATGGTTGTGATTTTGATGAATTTTGCTTATTTTCAAGATGTTTACTAATTTTTATGTAATTTACTTGAGCCTTTTTATTAGTTCTAAAGATTTGGGCGTCGAATTAAAGATTTTTTATAAATTCACAAAAATATTAGGTAAATTCGAGTCAGTTTTTTTTTATTGAGGCTTGGATCACAAGTCACTTCATAGCTAAATCCAAGACATTTTCCCTATGATTTTATAAAAAGAAAATTTGACCATTTTATAATCTCTTATATTTTTTTCCAGAATTTGTAGCTTTTAATTAGTCATAGAATCCATTTATATAAAAAAATCAAATAATAGAATATTTATATTTTTTTCTTAACTCATTTCTTCTGAAATTTATCAAATAAAATCATCAAGTTGAATTTAAAGCTCCATAATTGATAATTATTAAGACAAAAAACAGTAAAATTTAATTAGATTGTATAAAACCGAAAAATAATAAAAACCGTGTATATTATATTTTGATTTCTCTTTTACTTGTAAGTATTATCTCTGATCAATAAAATCATAAATAATAGATGTTTTAAACCGAGAGAAAGAAAATAATGTCGGAATATTATTAAAATTAACAGTTCGAGAATCCATTATAAAAAAAAATCTGGATATAGTTTAATATAATGAGTTCAAATGAAAAAATAGTACTTTTTAGATTGCATAAGTGATCTGAAAGTACATTAAAAAAATAAATATGAAGCTAGAGCGTATAGATTAGCCGATAATATGAATATATGTATTTTTAAGGATTATAAGTAATATTAGCATTCCTAACAAAATGTGATTATAATAAAAATAGAAAATCACCATTAAATGACTCGGAAAATCAATAATAACAAGTTTTAAAAGGTTATTATTAATAATATTATATTAAATAAAAGCTAGTATAATTTCAGATTAAAATTATATCGAATAAATTACTTAAAAGGTTTTTTCAACTTGTTGGGAAAAGTAAGTGGTTTAATATCTTTTTTTCATTTTTCTTCATTAAAATTATTAGCACTACACATTTCGCGATTTCTTATTTTTATCAAAAATAAATTTTTTGAGCTAGAATATTCTCCATTAGTTCCAATTATCATCTCATGAAATATATGATCTATGAGTGGGTCCTTTGTAAAAATAATTTAAAAAAAATAATCAAGGTTATAAAAAAAAAACTAAACTGCTAATGATAATATTAATTTTTAGTCAAAAATATAGCATTACAGAAATAAATGTTATTTGGTATAATATAAATCTTTAAATATAAATTTTCAACAACAATTTTGTAAAATATAGACTTTAATATATAAACTCTTTAGTCGAAAAGCTATTATAAGGATATTTTTTTTATAGGCGACAAATTTTACGATTAATCATCAAAGCAGTTGAAAATTTTGACTTCAAATATACAAGCATTTAATTAATTAATTTATACCCAGGTCAAAAAGATGGTTGAAAAAAGGTTATTAAGATATTAATCAATAATTTTATTTTATTTTCTAAAATTTTGCAAGTTTCATTCTTTTTATTGTAATTTCATTCAAGGTATAAGATTTATAAAAAAAAATTAAAAATTAATTTATTTTCTAAGTATGAAATAATTTTCTGATTATTTTTCGATTATAATGTAGAGAGTTTCGTTAATTATAATTCCATTTTTATTCATCATAAATTGGATGGGTTTAAGATGAGTTCTATCTTAAGTCTAAAATTATTTTCCAATAGATTTAATTTAAAGAATATCTATTTAATAATATTGAGATAAATATGGGCAAATTAGGTAAAAACTTGAGATATTTTGTATTTTCAGTAAAAAAATTAATTAAATTGTCAAGAAAATATTATAATATTTTTATTGGAGCCTCTCTTGGTTATCATGAATATAAATTAAATCAAAAGCTTATTAGATGATTTGATGTTATTTTAATAAATTATTTATAAATTAAATCATTTTTCGTATTAAATCCATCCTTATATCTCTTAGACAAAATATATCATGGAAAGCGGTAGATACAATATTATGAAGCTGAATTTTTTAAACTTTGGAAATAGTTAGAGGGCTTTTTTTATTTTTATAAATTTTATTCATATTATATCTTAAGATCACAAAAATACGATATTTAATTATAATGCAAATAAATCACAAATTTACAAAAAATTAGTTCAATATATATATTAAATCTTCGATAAAATACATCTTTTACAATGAATGGATTTGGAATTTGTATTTTTTTATTTTTGTACAAGATCTAAGCATTAGAAAAATTTATTTTTTAAGAAAAACACAGTTTATATAAATTGGATGTTTATTTTTATTGATCGAATTTAATTTAATTTGGCTATTTATTAATAAAATAAAATTGTTTTATGATTTATGTTTAAAAAAAATCAAAATTTCAAATATTAATTTATCTAGAACATCAACATAAGTTTAGAATTAAATTATACTTTTGATTAATTAAAAAAATGACCACAAATTCATAAAATGATTGGCTTATAAAATATATTAAAAGCTTTCATATTAACTGTAGAATTTAAAGTTTTCAAATATATGAATATAATATTGGAATTTATACAAATCTTATTAACCAGGTATTAATTATTTTTTTTCATTTATTCACCAAAAAATGGATATTTTAATTTAAAAAAATGATTTAAGCAAATGTTTTTAAGTTAAACAGAAAAAAATTATATTTATTTTTCAAAAAAATAGCTAGTAGTTTGTATATTTATGATATAGTTGGTTTTTAATATAGTTTTTTTACGCGATAACTTTATAAGTTTTATCCCATTTTTTTTTATTTCCATCTTTTGAAACTTTAAATAATCAATGAAGCTCATAAGATATAAAGTTTTTTTTTTAAAAACATGCATTTTTTGAATCTTTTTGTGTAAATTTCTTAATTGTGATCTTAGCAGTTTTAATATTTACCCTTTCAAGGTCAAAAAATTTATAAAGCTCCCATTTCTTTAAATTTAACTTTTAATTTGGTATTTTTTCGCATTAAATCGATTATGAAGTCTTATTTTTAATATATTTTATAACTGAAATGAAAAAGGAGGACATTTTTTTAATTATATTGCTAAATTTTCTAAGTAATCATCATTTAATTTCGACTGTATAATCTGATTTTAAAAACAAATTATTATTTCTCACCTCTAATTGACCTCAAGTAACTTGATAAGATCTTTTTACAATAATTTTTTTTACAGATTATTATTTAACCTTTTACTTACAGAGCCCCTAAAAAAAATTATGTTGATAGTGAAAAAAAAGTAATTTGGGAAACTAAACAAAGTAGAAAATTTGGTATTTAACTTTATTAAAAGTGAGCTAAATTATAGTAAATTTTTTCTATTAATGATTAAAAAATCAATAAATCTGGTCAATAAATAATTGAAAAACGATGGTTTCCTTTGAAGTGTTCATTTTTACTGGATATAATTATTTTTTTCATTTTTAGTACATAGAGCCATAAATGAAATACTTTGAATGTATTCAGCCCTGGAATCACGAGGGATACATTTTAAAATATAAAACTCAATAGATTAAAAAAAATATTAGTTAAACTCAATTTATATAAAGAATTAAATTTATAAAACTATATTAATACCAAAGTCATCACAAATTTATTAAAAAATATGTTATTTTAATATAGTTGAGTTAGCAAAGAAAGAATACGTTTTTAATAAAAAAACAAGGGGAATTAGAGTTATAAGGTTTTTAGTTTTAAAAGTCGGTTTTTCTGAAAATTAATCAGAAATAAATAGATAAATTGATGTTTGATGAATTGGATCGATTAAATAACCAACTTTATTAGCATTTTTTTTAGCCCAACTAATTCAAAACATAAAAATAATGTTTTTTCGAGTAATTGATTCGTTGAACGCAATTCATAAAAATAATTTCTCTGATGATTAGATTTTTATATATTTAATATTTTAATTGCTACTATCAATATATTTCTCATTTTTAATCAAATATCATTATATTAATATATTAAAATTTTTAATCATTTGAGCTCATTTTAATACTAAATTTAATTATTTATAAAATTTTTTCCCTTTTTTATATAAATAGAATAAAAAATACCTTAATAAAATTAAATTATTAAGATATTTTTATATAAAATGATGGTTAGAAAAAATGCAAGCTCTAAATTTTAAATTTTTATCTCAAAATTTTATCCAATAATATTTGTACATAAGCAATTATTTTTTTTCTATTCAATCTCTTCCTGTAATTTCAGGTTTAATGGGATAATCTGGAAAATAAAAGGTAAACGGATATATTATTCAAAAATATAAAAGATAGGGAAAGAGAAAAGTCGAAAAGCTTAGCCATTCCAAAATTTCTAAGCTTCCTTATTTATACCATTTTCTATTTTCTAAAAGTAAATTATGCTTATGGGAAGATTTCTTCATTGGATGAAATATTCAATGAATATACTGAATCTATTGGCTAATTATACTTCCAAAATACTATGAAGTATTTTTATATTGATTATCTTTTAGTTAAAAGTATCTATACACAAAATTATATAAATATCACAAAATTTGTTCTAAAACACAAAAAAGTCTTTTTCAACAAATAATAACCGTCCATTATCACTTAGTTATGCACAAAAAATTATCAGATTTTTATTTATTCTTTAAACTGATTTTAAATAATTCAAGATATTTATCCATACCAAGTTATCTGAAAATCATTTTAAGTTCAAGATGTTTACCAAATTTTATGGACTTATTCAGCAACTTATATTACTATATTAAGAAGAGAAAATTAAAAATGTTTATTAATATCAAAAAAGGGGAAAATATAAACATTATTATTATGATACTTATAAATGATATATTACGCAAAAGAAAGTCAGTAAAAATTTCAATTTTTTTTTCTTGAGTAGATTATTACTTATTTTATAATTTTATTGATAGTATAAAAATAAATATAAAAATAGGTAGTTTTTATTGAATTTATTTAAATATCAAAGATTTTTATAAAAAAAAAGATAGTAAAACACTTCATAAAATAAACTGAGGTATTTCTTGAGTTATCGAAAATAAATTAACACATATATAAGATAGTATTAATTTATACGCATACACTCAAATATATATTATTTACTCACATGTATACACATACATACAAGAATACACATAAAATCATATAAACGCACATTTTTGCGCATTAATGTGTATATGCATAAATATATTTACAATTATCAGTATAATTGTCTTAATTTTTTGAAAAAAAAAACAGTATTAAAAAGTACAATAAGTTATCCAAATGATGTTTTTAGTTGCCTTAGAATTTTCGATATATAACTAAAGATTTAATTTGTAATCTAAAGAAAAAATTTTCGGAAAGATATCAGTTTTGGTAAAAAAAAGTTCTTATTGTGGTAAATTTATTTCAGAACTCGTATATTTTTTATAAAAATATTTTGGTATCATTTTTTAATTCAAATTCTATTGGAAATATTATTTATAATCATTTAATCTCCGGAAAATAATAACTTATCGGTTTAAATGGGTATTTTTTTTAGTGTATAACTAAGTAATATAGGAATTATCATTGAAAGTTTTTTTTTAAATATTTTATCGAGTTTGGGGTAAAATTTTTAAGATTTTGTATTTTGCATAATTTTTTGTATAGATAATTTTAATTAATAAATTAATATATTATAATAAAAATATTTCTTTGATTAATTCAGATCCAATCTACTTTAGGATCAAAATAACCAATTGCAGATCAAATCCATGTTCAAAAATATACAATTTTTAATATAAGCATTTTTTATGCTTTTTTATTAGTAATAAACATGCATTAATGATATTAAAATCCATTATTAGTAATTTTGAAAAAAAGTATCTTTTGGAAAATAAAATAATTTTTTTAATAAAGATAATTTGTTTTAATTTTTTGTTATTAAAATTTAAATTATAAAAATTATAAATTGAACCAGTTTTTTTAAATAAATAAACATCTAGTTTATTTATGAGACTTTTTGTTCGATTTTTTAGTGCATTATGTATATCTGTAAAATCTGTAATTAATCTTTAATATTCTTATTTCAAATAAATATGAATTAAAATTAGGATTTAAAAAATTTTCTGCCAAAAAATAATTTAAATAATTCAAAGTATTATTTAGAAAAAAGCTATTTTAATTTTACAGAATAAAGTAATAATTTAAATTATAAATATTTATTAGTATAATCAATATTAATTACTCCAAGTTCAAATATATATGTAGTAAAAATAAATATATTGCTTTTAAATATCTTTTAATCTTAAATTATTTTTTTAATTCATAATAATTAATTAATTTTGTTTTCAAGTACACAATTTCCAAATCAAATTCAACAAAAGTACACATGATTTTAAATAAAGCAAAGATTGTTTGGGAGAAACTAAAACCAGCTATATAAAAGTAAAAATGATTTGGTAAAAAGTAATATAAATTTTATAAAAAGTAGATTTAAATCCAAAAAAGTAAATTTGATTTGGGAAAGTAAATTAATATCATGTAAAAAACAGTTTTTAAGTACCGAAATCCATAACCCTATTCTCAATGGCGTCAGAATACAATGATTGCAAATGACCTATAGAGTTTTGGCGCATTTTAGGAGATGTGACAATATATGATTTTTTTATTGTATTTTCGATTATATTAGAAGCCCATTAATTTGGGTACACTCCATATTTAGATCTTCATTGTTTAAATCGTAGAAGTTGTCTAAAATTTTCTTTTTGATCTCAGATTTTATAACGCTACAAGCGTTTTATATTGGATTAAGCATAGGGGAAAATGAGCTTAGATATAAAACTTGAACACCTAAATATCTAGATATGACGTCAGGAATCCTATTATGACAGGGTGAATTATCCGAAATAATTACAATACTGGATTGTGAAACCCCAAACTGTATCTTTTACTCAATAAATCCAGCTATCCACTCGTTGCAATCCTCTGATTTGTAATTTTTTCTTTTTTTTGAAATTTAGAATCCCAAGTTGGAAAAGTTCACCTATCACGTGAAATTTAGTACCTCTAATTTTTGGTAGTTTGACAACAGCCCCTTTTCTCTTTTTATATCTTCCTCTAAATCTACTAATAAAAAGATTTAAATTACTCTCATCTATATATGAAATTTTTTCCCATGCTAGCCAAATCCTTATATTTTTTTACGTAATCATTTCTTTTTAGCTTTACATCCAATGAATTCATCTGTGTAGGCTCAATATAAGTTCCCTTTACGGTAAATTTTTTGAAAATATAATGCTTACTAATATTTCGCAAGATAATAGCAAATCATATTGCAAAAAAAGTAATCCTGAAATTTTTTTAAAGTATATAGTGGATTCTCCTCTATTTTTTCGATCAAAAGATTGGAGTGATCATTAGAAATTTTTTGCATGCCAATCCTATCCCACCCGTTTTTTTTAGGAATAAAATTTATATATTTTACATAATTATATGCATTTTATTTAGGGATTTTGTGTGCATTTATTAACTCAGATAAATCATCAATATTTTTCTCTATTTGTAAAATCGAAATCGTATACTTTTTCAGTGTGTTTTATACTTCCTCCGTGTTAAGATAGTGTTATTTATTTCCGATATTTCAATCACTTTTCTTATAAAATGATTTAATTGATGAGTTTTATATCATAAAAATTTTCAAGCTGCTTATTTATATACATTTTTTTGTCTCTTTTTAGAAACAATTGATTTTTTTTTCCATAAAATTTAAATAAGATATAATTAAGTGATTTTTTGTGAAATAATTTATATGAATTTTTGAATATTCTAGATTATGAATAAAGTTTTTGTGATTAAATTCAATATAGATTTTTTCTATTAAACGGATATTAAAGCTATACTTAAACTGAAACTTATTTAAATAATAATAGCTGAAACAGGATATGTTTTTCAGAGATAATAAAAAATTACTTAATTATGAAACCTTTAGGAATTTTCTATATAATAATTATTAACATATCCTCAATTTTTGTAATTTGAAAGCTAAAATTATGTTGAAATTTTAACTTTTTAACTTTTTAATGACGATTCATTGTGTCTTGAAATATTATATTTTTACTTTCCCAAATCATTTTTACTTTTTTTAGAATCATGAGTACTTTTTTTGAATTTAACTTGGAAATAGTTTATATTGAACACGTATTTTAATTTCTTTACTTCTGTAAAGACCTATAAAAAACGTTTCCATCTTATTAGAAAATAATAAACCAAAAATTGCAACCCAGAAAAACAAAGTGAAATAAAATAAGCTGATAATGTTTTATCTATAGATCTTAAAGAAAAAAATACTTTCTTTTATTCCGAAATGGCGCAATACCAGTATAAAGATTTTCAAAAACCTTTTATGTTCTTAAAAATTTTTATTTTACAAAAATAATCGAGAAGATACCAATATAATCAGATAATTGACTGAGAAAGTCAACCTAATAATGCGTATAAGTAGTCTGAGGAGGAATAAGTTGATCAATTTCTTTATATTTGGATCACAGTTGCTGTTTTGGCTGTTTAATCTAAGCTTGTATAAAATTTCTAGTCAATAAAAATGAACTTTTTTAAGCTGCCAATGAATTTAAATTTTTGCAAGATAGTACAAATTTTTTCCTCAAGACCAGTTATATGAACTAATAATCAATCAAATAGAATGAATTTATAACAGTCTCAGTAAAGAAAGTAAATTACGTATTTTATTAGATAAATTCGGTCTTTAAGTAGAGAAACTACTATTTTAATATTATTTTTAACGTATAATTCAGAATAATCAAAATATAAGTACCACCAATGATCCTAAAGCTACTTTAAATTGAGTTATTTAAGCTTTTTTCTCAAATTTCAGCATCTGAAACAAGTGCAGAATAATAAATACTTCACAAAGAAATATATTTTTCTAAAAAAAAGATTCAGATCCCTTAATCTGATTATAAGTCACTGATGTAACAAGGGTAATTTTATAATGCTGTGGACAAGAAAATTGATTTAAAAATGCAAAAAGTTCAGCTTTATCGCAATTTCATACACAATACGTTCCAAAATGCCTCATACAGTAGAAAAAATGATTATTTGCTGTGAAAAAATGTTACAAAGACGGTATTTCCAAAAAAAATATAAAAGTAAAGCCAATCGCACATCAAACTTTGAAAGATGTTTCAGAAAAATTATTATGGTCCATTAGAGGCTTCAAACGGTCCGAAAATTGAAAAAAAGTTAAATTTTGTTCAAATTTGCATGATCCAAACTAAGAGAAAGTTGATGAGCTCACGGAATAGTGGACAAGAGATTAAGAATAACATTCTAGAGCATAGTTTTTCCGTTGTAGAAACCGCAATCACTAAAAAAAATAAACTCGGAGTGTAACATAAATTTACTTCCAAATATTTTCCGAACAAATTTTTTTAAAGAAAATCGGTTTCATTGCTAATCTTGGTGTTAGCGCATCACGGCTTCTTAAAAAAAACTAAGATCCTTACGCTTATTTCTCACTCGCATAGATAAAAATGGAAGCTGTGTCTTGATGCCTGAAAAATGATAAAATATCGATTGTCTTCCCGTTATCCATAGAAAAAATTGAGGTGATTTGATAGGAGTTCCAGTAGTTTACAGTCAGTTCTTGAAGATAACTAAGTAGACTGAGGGTCTGCACTACTTCCTCGAACTCAGAAAGATAAAATTTCATGTAGAAGAGAAAAACTATAAGATGGAAACTCTGAACTTCATATGTCGTATGGTCATAATGGGGGACTAAATAACTTCCTTAGATCATCGGATGCTTTCATACTTATTTATATCTACAAAAAGTGCAGAAATTATCTGAAATTTCATTCGAATAGATGCCAATTTCAGTTTCTTTTCTTTCAGTTTGAGTTATAAATATGCTCTTTTATCATCATGAAATTCTCCGCCTGGCTCTGAAATGGATCAGATCAAAAAGAATGAGAATAATAATTTTTTTTAACAATTTTTTTATCATGAGAGAGAGAAATTTAAAGTTGTTAACTCCAGGATCAAAGTATAATACAAGCTCTAGGAACTTAAATTCAGGTCAAAGACTTGAATTTATACACGTCAATTCCTAATCTATCGATCATATAAGGATGCTGACAAATAGAGTTAAACTATACTTAATTTTTTCTCAGTCGATAGCCGGGATTTTTAAAGAGAACCCAGAAAACTTCTGATAACTAGAAAGGCGAAATTAAGATTACTAGAACGCTATATTGGGAAATTACAGCCAATTACAGACCCATTTTTTCCAGGTAGAATAATTATTCATCAAGTTCTGGAGCTCTTAAACTGCTCCCTTTTTTCAATTACGCCAAGGAAGTCTTTAGTGACCCTGAAGAAGATGTAAATAAAAAAATCTAATGTTTTTGAACAAACAGAAGTAACAGAATGGCATATTTTTATTTAGGAGTAGTTATTTAATGGAAATATTTATAAACTTCAGAGACGTGTATGTGAAGTTGTATAGATCACCAGAATTACTTGAGATATTGAAAATTCTCGAAGGCAAAGATGCACATCAAATCATATGAGCTATTGGCACTATTATATTTTCTTAAAATGACGAGAATAGTAGGGAGGTCGTTGTTAGTCTAATCAGATAAAACAACAACACCAGTCTATGTAAAATTTTTTGGTGGCACAACCTCTCTGGAGCTACAGGAAATCGCCGAGGATATATGTTAACACAGCCTTAAGACCTGAAATTGACTTCAGATGATAATTTTCCCATCATTTGTAAACAAAGCAGATTTACCTAAAAAGGATTGCCATTAAGTCCGAATGATATCTATTGAAATAAAAATACGAATCCTGAATATGATTCACGGTCAAAATGAATCTATTTCTTGCCTTAAACTAGTGAAAAATGCTTTGAAATATTTAAGCTGTTATCCGGACAGAAAAAATCCAGTTCTGAGATTTTTTTATTTCAAATAGTCAGGTTTTAAGAAGCCTTACACCTATAGAAACGAAATATGATTATACAGACAGTACAAAAGTCACAATGGTAACGGGTAACAACGAAATTAGTGACACCAATGTGTAAATCAATCTAATTATTTATGAGCCTGGTGGCGCTATACGTATCTCAAACTCTCTTTCTGAAGGCAAAAAAAGTAATAGTAGACCCAAGAAGGTAAAAATCGCTGATCTTGACAAAAAAGCACTATATATTGATGGTATAGAGTATCATATTCATTTCCTGAAAGCCCAGAGTTCAATTAATTGCGCTGCTTATGTAGCCTTCCATAGAGAATACGTCAATGGCGTCTATACAGGTAAGAAATTTTCTATATATTAATTTTATATTTGAAAATATCAAATGAAATAACGTCTGAAATCTCCGCTGTACAGATTATTAATCATATAGTGGATAGCATTACAGAGTACAAGTTTAAATTGTGATTCATAAAAAGAATTCAAATCTAATATTATATAGCTATCATCAAATTAAGATCAGTTAGCTAGGCATCTTATACTTTTTGAGCCTACAAAGAAATCAGACTACACATCAATTAGGGGGGTTTTCCATTCAGCTTCTTAATATAACTGCAACTCTCAATCGATTTAAGGAGTAGGGTTCCGCTACCAAATTCACGATTAAGTAAATAAAAGCAAAAATACAATAGAAATAGCAGTGATCTGATATCTCAAAGTCAAAGAGTCATACAGAATAAAACTCGAAAAAAATTGCAATATCCAAGTAATATTAAATTTAGTTATTTTAGAAACAAAAAAAAAGATCTGGCCAACCGATTTAAAAATATTGTAAAAAAATCTAGCACACATATATGATACAGTTCTTTGAATTTTCATACTCAGATTAAAATGAAAAAAATTCCTGAAATAAACCAAATCCGTCACTTAGAAAATAATAAATGTTTTTTTAATTCACTTCTATGATTTATATATGACATTTCAAAGCCTCTTTATGTAAAAAGTATATTTAGAATTATTAGATCAATATCTGATCTAGTAAGCATCGATATCAACACACTTATATAGGTGATTATTAATCAACAGTGAATTTATATTGTACATTGTTCAGCGAAATTTTCCAAAATTTTTTTTTTTTATCCAATAAAAGAGAAAAATTATGAAAAAAAAATTAATGGTTTCTATTAATGATTAATATTTTTTATGTTTTTTATAGGTGGAATAATTTATATTTTCTTTTTATTTGGCAAATTATATACCATTAATTTATTCTAGCGGAAAGTGTATTTCATTTTTTTTGTAATCAAGTTATGCAAAAATGACATAATTATGCGATATTTTTGGAAAATCGGTTTAAAAAAGACCTAAAATTTGCTTAAAAACACATCAGCAAAACAAATGGTAAAATATAGTGTAATAAGAGTAAAATACTATTTTATGTAAATGTATAATTTTTGAAAAATAATATGAAAAAGGCGATTTTCCGAGATCATTTAAAAATCAATTTCTGATGGTCACATTTTCAATTTTCGAACTAAATACCTTTAAAAAACAGAAAAATAGACATTAAATTTACTGCCATCTCGCTGGTAAAACGAAAATTTTTTTCAAAAATAAAGTTAAAAAAAGAAATGCTATGAATCATTATAGAAGAAATGCCTGATTTTTAGAATTTTTATATTCTAAAAAAAAGTTAACGAATTTCCTAATTTAAAAAACCGGTGAAATTATGGTCATAAAGACGATTTTTACAGTATAAAGCTCCAAAAATTGATAATACAAAATAATTACACGATAAATAATGCCGTGAAAAAATATATTAAAAATAAATACCAGCAAAAAAGTGCGTAATTCACAAGTAATAAACAATAATATCTTCTTAAATTGAAATTATCAAAGAATTTAGATGTAATTTGGCGTTATTTTTTACTATAATATGTTTTTATAGCCTTTAAATCTATTTTTGTCCTGTAAAATATAATGGTTTTAAAAGTATATTATTGGATTTTTTTATAAAAACGCGCTTCAAGCGTAGTAGCTATCTTTTATTTAAAATTAAATAATATTAAAATATATTAAATAACAGAAGTTATGATAAATAATTAATCGCATTATCCTTAATATGATGTGTCTTCCCGGCTAATCTTTATAATATAATATTATTAAGTTATATGCAAAAATATTTTAGAAAATTCAGAAAAAAGCTGGAAAACATTCAAAAATCTGAAATCACAAAATATTTTTCATTATATAGATTTTTATAATGACCATACAATCCATTTTTAACGTTAATAAGCATTCCTGATTTTCAGTTTCGAATAAAGTGATTAAAGCATACTATTAAATAGTTTTTTTATTTTGGTAAAAATTTGTCAAAAAGTGACACTTGATGTATCTTCAAGTACACTCTGTTCCGTTCTAAAACAGGAACATTGGTTGAAAATGATATAAATTTAGCTGTTAATTTAAATACGAAGAAAATAATATATATTACCTAAAATTTGCATGAAATTTTAAGAGAGAGTTGGTACCGAATTCCTAGCATACTGTCATTAGTAGTTCCAATATTCAAATATTCACAACTAGTTTAATTTGGGTTTAAGTTATCTCAAAATCAGCCCAAAATATTAGAAAAAATTGTGTGTAGGGATCGGTTCACTCAGAAAAATTATCAGCTAAGCATGCCTTAATCAAGATCTTATATTGGCCAAAAATTCGTTTAATTGGTTAAAACCATCTTAAAACTCAACTCCCATCCATTTTAGCTAATCAGAAGAAGCTCCGGTGAAAGCAGCAACACTATCAAAAAAAGAGCGAGGTATTTTACGTAGAAAAAATTCCAAATATATCATAAGTTTCTGAGAGGGACTCCGGGATTGAAAATAGGATTAAATAATTTATAATCAATATGTCCAAAATTTCTCAAGAACCCGGTCAAAAAGCCAGTCGTATGCAAGATATATTTAGCAGGAAGCAAGATCAAAAAGATATACCGTTCTGCAGTTTCATCCCGGGGATCTGACTCCGAGAGAGATATAATATTAGAATATGCATAGCTGGATTGCACGGGTCAAAAAATGCAAGCGGAAGTCATGATTGGGTAGTTTTGCCTCAGCTTTTACTGTGCATTTATACGAACCAAAAATATAACGTGATGCAGAAAAAAATGATATCGCTATCCCTGTATCTTTATTTCAACCAATAGCACGGCCAATGATTTGTACAAAAATCTCCAACGCTTTTACTGCGGATTTATATCACCCAGTAATATAGCTAGTGATACAAAAAAAATGATATCGCCACCCCTGCACATCTATTTTGACCAGTAGCATAACTACTGATTGTAAAAATATTCCCAAAGCTTTTTCTGCGTATTTTACCTTACTAGCACTTACTCTACACTATATATTTATTCTAACCTAAAATATTCCTATGTTTTTTATGTGTTTTGCACTGACGCAAAACACATAAATAGTCCCAGTTTTTCTAGTTTTTAATTTATTTATCTGACAACAATTTTCTTTTTTTTCCTAGTATTAGTATTAGTCTTAGTTAAATAAATTATACGTTCTCTTGTCAGCCAAAGTAACACTTGGCCTAAATATATCTTTGTTTTTAGTTAATACTGTTTGTCTTGCTTTTTCTCTCCTTGTTTTTGACAGTTTTTCAGATCGCTCTTAAACCACATATTACTCCCATGTAAGTAAAAAATTCTGAAAAAAGTCTTGATAGCCCTATTACTATGACTTTTAGGGACTACAATGAAATATAACGTATGGCCACTGCCCTAAGTGCACTCCAGAGTCGTGTCGACACTTTTCCCACTGAACCAGCTTCTGTTGAAAAAACCGGAAATTTTCGTGAGCCTCGAGTATCCGATCCTGAAAACTTCAGCGGCAACCGTGAAAATTTAAGAAATTTTATTTCTCAGATCAAAATTGTTATTGAAGCTCAGCCCTCACGTTTCTCTTCTGATCTCCAGAAAGTAATTTTTGCTTCTAATTTTCTGCGTGTATCCGCTTTTTCTTGGCTACAACCCTATCTGGAATCTACTGTTCCCGTAACAATGCTTGATAGCTTCAACATGTTTAAAGAAGAACCCCACCGTGTGTTTTGGAATCCAAATCAAGTTACTACTGCTGAACGACAGCTCCGCCGTCTCAAGCAAACCAATTCAGCTGCCAACTACGCCTCTAACTTACGCAGATTGTCTGCTCTAACTTACTGGAATGACGATGCACTCTGCAGTCAGTACTATAAAGGTCTTAAAAATGATGTTAAAGATCTTTTCGCTTGATTTGACCGCCCAGAAAGCTTACCTGAATTGATTTACTCATCAATTAAAATTTATAATAGGATATTTGAACGTTTATTTGAAAAAATTCAATCAGTCTCGCCAGTCCTTCAGTTATACACCTTGAGCTCAAACAGCTATCAAAACGGATCAACCAACATCCCCCCAGCATCAACCTATGGAAATCGAAGGTGCTACCACCCGACGCCCTGTACTCACGCCTCAAGAGAGACAACGCCGTCGTGATAACAACTTGTGCTTATACTGTGGTAATGCTGGCCATATTATTAAGGCATGTCCTCTCAATTTTCAAAACCGCACTATTAACTCTCTTTCTGCCTCATCCATTGATACCCAAACTTTTTTTAACCAAAACAAGGAAAACTCAAGCACCCAGTTCCAGTAAAGGTCACTGACCTGGGTTTATACTCCTACACTGTAAAGTCCTGTATCTCTGAACCCAAACCCAAACCCAAACTTGAACTTGAACTTGAACTTGAACTTGAACTTGAACTTGAACTTGAACTTGAACTTGAACTTGAACTTGAACTTGAACTTGAACCTGAACCTGAACCTAAACCTGAATCTGAATCTGAATCTAAATCTAAACCTGGATCCAAACTTAAACCTGAATCTAATCTGCTTTCCGAACCTGATTTTAATCGTGTCTTATCTTTTTAACCAGCCTTGCTTTTTTGTTCTGTAAAATATTCAATGTTTCTGTCCACCGAATATACTGGTGAACATTTAGAATTCCTGTTAGCTTATCAATAAAAATTTTTATTATAAAACACATGCAATTATTGATTCTGGCGCAACCAGTTCATTTGTTGATTTAGATTTATTCCAGACAACAACATTCCACTTGTCAGTAAGCTCATTCCTGTCCCGCTTCTTGTAATTGATGGTTTTTCTATATCATCTGGTGCAGTTACACACCAAACTGAAACTGTATTAATAAAGAATAGTGACCACATTGAAGAAATAATTTTTGACGTGACTAAACTTGGCAAATATCCAATTATCCTTGGTTTACCTTGGCTGAAGAAAAATGACCCATCTATTATTTGGTCAAAATATCAAGTAGACTTTTTATCTGGCCTGTGTAAAAATAATTGTACTCCTGAAAATTTTCAGAGCTCTGTCTCCCTTGAAACCGTTGACCTTTTTGAAAAATCTGATATTGATGACAATCAAACTATTTTCGCTATAGATTCTAAGCTTATTGATTCTGAATCTAATGAGCCTGCCATCCCACCAGAATATCAAGATTTTAAAGATGTATTCAGCAAGACTGCATCAGACCTGCTTCCTCTAATCGTCCGTATGACCATAATATTTCCTTGCTTCCTGATACACAATCTCCATTTAGCCCCATTCATTCACTATCGGAGCTCGAACTTGCAGAACTTCGTGAATACTTGAAGGAGAACTTGAAAAAAGAATTTATCCGCTCTTCTTCTTCTCCTGCTGGCGCACCAATACTATTTGTTAAGAAAAAAGATGGGTCCCTCCGTCTATGTGTTGATTATCGTGGTTTAAACAAAGTCACTATCAAAAATCGATACTCTCTCTCACTGATTGGTGAACTACTTGACAGACTCCGATCTGCCAAGATATTTTCCAAAATTGAACTGCGCGGTGCATACAACCTAATCCGAATTGCCAAAACTGAGGAGTGTAAAACCGCTTTTCGCACTCGGTACGGCCATTATGAATACTGTGTGATGCCTTTTGGGCTATGCAATGCTCCTGCGTCTTTTAAACACCTGATGAATGATGCTTTTTCTGACTGCCTCTAAAAGTTTGCTGTTGCTTACCTAGATGATATCTTGGTTTCTAGCCCCACTCTAGAAAAAAAAGTACTTCATGTCTGAGAAGTATTATCTCGCCTTCAAACCTTTTCGTTGTTTGCTAAACTCGAAAAGTGCCAATTTCACCAGCCTAGTGTTGAATTCCTGGGATACATAGTCTCATCTAGTGGTATCAAAATGGACTGTTCAAAAACAGATGCAGTTCATTCACTGCCCACCCCAACTTTTATCAAGGAGATTCAGTCATTTTTGGGGTTTTCTAATTTTTATCGGCGTTTTATCAAACGATTCTAATTTATTGTAGCTCCTATAACCAGACTTCTTCGCAAAGATACAAAGCGGAGTTGGTCCTCTAAAACACAAAATGCCTTTTATACTCTGAAAAAAACATTCACATCCGCACCTATATTAAAATATTTTGATGATAGTAAGCCTGTTACCGTAGAAACTGATGCCTCTGATTTTGCACTTGGTGCCGTACTTTCCCAACCTGACAGCAAAAATTTAATGCACCCCGTTGCATTATTTTCCCGTAAATTTCAACCTGCCGAAATGAACTACGAGATCTATGAAAAGGAATTTTTAGCAATAGTTGAAGCTTTTAAACAATGGAAAGCTTACTTGGAAGGCTCCCAACACCAGATTACTGTTATTTCTGACCACAAAAACATTGAATATTTTCTGACTACAAAGATCTTGAACCGCCGACAATCTCACTGGTCTGAACTTCTTGGAAACTATGACTTTTTCATAAAATACAAATCTGGTTTTTCCAACTGTAAAGCCTATGCTCTTTCCCGTAGACCTGACTATCGCCCTAAAGAGAGAGGTGAAACTGCTTGTAATCCTGAACACACTTTATCGAAGCCTGCCCAACTTGTTATTGCCGCTCTAGAACACCCAGAATTTAATTATGCTTTCGAAGACTTGATTCAAAACCCCTATCACTCTGACCCGTATACCCAGAATATTTTATCTTACCTGAAGGACCCAACTCTAAAACCATATGGCCTAACTAAGAGGCCTTAGGAAACTTTACTTACAAAAAAATCTTATTTTGTATCAAGGCTTAGTACATGTCCCTGATAACACGGAATTAAAACTTAGAATTCTTAGAGAACATCATGACTCTCCTGTATCGGGACATTTTGACCGTGCAAAAATTTTGGAGCTCATATCCAGAAACTAATTTTGGCCCAAAATGCGCCTCTTTGTATATAAATTTATTTTAACTTGCGATATATGTAATCGATGCAAACCTGTCCGTCATAAATCCTTTGGATACCTTCAGCCTCTTCTTCCACCCATTGGTCCTTGGAAATCCATTTTAATGGATTTTATTTTAAGCCTTCCCGAGCCTAATGGATATACCGCTGTACTTGTTATTTTTGACAGTTTTACTAAAATGGCGCTTTTTATACCCACAGTAAACGAGGTTGATGCTCCTCAAACAGCTCAATTATTCCTTTCTAATATCCATCGACTTCATGGTTTGCCTTTTGATATAGTCTCCTATAGAGGATCTATTTTTACTTCACACATTTGGTCAGCTCTAATGAACCCTCTTCAGGTAAAAAAAAAATGTATACTGCTTTATATCCTCAGTCTGACTGCCAGACAGAACCTGTTAACCAAGTTCTGGAACAATATCTGCGACTATACTGCTACCACCTCCAAGATAACTGGTACAACTTTATTCCTCTTGCTGAATTTGCTTATAATAATGCACAGCACTCAAAAACCAAGTTAAGCCCCTTTTGTGCCAATACTGGAAATCACCCCGTTGCATTACCTAGTCAATTTTTAATTATTAACTGCAAATCCCCCGTTGTTTCTGAGCTGATAACAAACCTCTCCCAGACTCACCAAGAATTGTCCCAAAACATTAAGTAAGCTTCTAAAAGCTATGAAAAAGCTTATAACAAAAAAATCCTACCAGATCCCGAATTTACTGTTGGTTCCAAAGTTTGGTTTCTTTCAAGATTTGTTAAAACCACCGTCCTAGCTCAAAGATAGACTACACCAAACCTGCCCGTTTAAAGTTCTCAAAAATATTGGTACTCGAGCATATCACCTCGACTTACCAAAAACTATAAAAACACATCCTGTATTTCACGTTTTTTTGCTTTAACCTGCTCTTAGTAATGAAATTCCTGACCGCATCCAAGCTCCGCAACCTTCTTTCTTAGTTGAAAATGAAAATGAATTTGGATTTGAAAGTATAATTTACAGCCTAATAATTCGTAAAAAGCTTTAGTATTTGGTCGAACTAAAAGGCTATGGTCAAAGCGCTCGAACCCGGGAACCTCAAGAAAACTTGTACCATGAGACTGATATTTTAAACTGCTTTAATTTTACGTACCCAAAAAAACCTAGGCCGCTCAGAGCTCGTCATTCAAAAGTGGGACTACTGTCATTATTGGGTAATTTTTCCTCAGCTTCTACTGTGTATTTATACGAACCAATAATATAACTTGATGCAGAAAAACATGATAACGCTATCCCTGTATCTTTATTTCAAGCAACAGCACAGCTTCTTATTTCTAAAAACATTCCCAACGCTTTTTCTGCGGATTTATACCACCCAATAATATAGCTAGTGATACAAAAAACATGATAACGCCACTCCTGCACATCTATTTTGACCAGTAACATAGCTACGGATTGGTAAAAATATTCCCAACGCCTTTGCTGCGTATTTTACCTTACTAACGCTTACTCTACACTATATGTTTATTCTAACCTAAAATATTCCTACGTTTTTTATGTGTTTTGCACTGACGCAAAACACATAAATAGTCCCAGTTTTTCTAGTTTTTAATTTATTTATCTGACAACAATTTTCTTTTTTTTCCTAGTATTAGTATTAGTCTTAGTTAAATAAATTATACGTTCTCTTGTCAGCCAAAGTAACACTTGGCCTAAATATATCTTTGTTTTTAGTTAATACTGTTTGTCTTGCTTTTTCTCCCCTTGTTTTTGACATCTGATGAGCAAAAAATACGATTCAACGGCACGCAGGTTAATTTAGGTATCAAATATTTTACACTAATTTACGAAATTAAGGAAATTTTTAGAACCGGCCGAGGGCCTGTCGATTCCGTCAATGTATATTATAACAGGAAGCAAGTATCTGATTATCACTTTATTTATTAATAAACAAGTATTATTTACCGATTAAGAGGAGATACTAAATTTTTTTGTCAGAGAATCTCACACACGACACTTTTTACTATCCTAACCATCTTTACACACAATTGAGATCCACTGATATTATTAAGTTATAAAAAATTTTACCTTTGAAGTGACCCGGATCCATGTCTTTATAACCGTGAATTTTTTTATGCAGTGATTAAAGCTCTACAGGAGAAATTAGCCAATAAGATTTTTTGTTGAAAATTTTTTTAGAATAAATTGGAAAATTTTATTTTGAAGTTCATTTTTGCGTTCCTTCAAAGTGGTTCAAAAAGCCAGAGTTAGATATTGAAATATTATACATCTAATGTCTATTCAGTATTTTTAGAATTAAGAGAGCCGATTTCTTGGAGCAAAATATATTAGCCGGTAAAAATAATTAAATTTTTTACAAGTACCATCGGTATCTGATCCGCTCATCTGAAAGTTTTTTGAGATTCGATAAGCTTCTGAAATTTTATCTTTTTATAAAAAATATATTTTTTGATTAATTCTCCTATGATCACCTTTCTTGCGAGAGGAATCGAGACAAAATATTTGAAAGTCATATTTTCTAAGGATGATAAAAAATAAAAAATCGACCTACTTCTTATTGCCAAACACAGATGAATTTTCGATAATTGGACCGACCTCAAATTATGAACATATCTCGAGAGTAAAATGGCTTAAAAACCAATGAGAAACTATTTAAGCTCCAGATTATTTTTATTAATTATAAACATAATTTATTTTACTTAAAATTACTATAAGGTAGTTTTTTGTGGATTTTCTCGGAATTCATAGTAAATTTATTGAAATTATGACCTATTATCCATGACGTATCCCCTTAATGGAGGTGGATCGACAAGAAAATATTGAGAGAAAATTCAAAACCATTTCTATGCTGTTATATTTAAATTTTATTGTAATGTTTCTACCTGTTAATCCTTCAATAAATAATTTAATACAATTTAATGGATTTTATACTATTATTTGTATTTTTATAGCGAATTTAAATATTTTATTTTAAGTTTTTGTACCATTGTAAATTTAATTTTTTTTCCCGATAGTTGTGCTACATACATTTCTGTAAAATTAACAAAAAAAAAACAAAACTTAATCTGAATGTATTTTTTAAAAGTAAGGTTAAATTTAATGGTTACGATCTAATCCGATTGTAAAATACTGTATAATATAATTTAGAAATCTATATATGATGACTTTCAATATACATAATTAATTTTTTTATAATTTAATTCACATTTATAGCATTAATACTATTTATATTGTCTGATTATGAATTTAATTTGACTAAAAATTTAGTAATCATAACTTTTAGAACATAAAATAGAATTTCGGAAACTTGGACAAATAGATGTGGCATTTAAACCAAAAATTTTTTTTTTGTAACTAATCAATGACTTATATTTTACAATAATTTAACTAAAAAAGCATAATTTTTATTATTATAAATTTTAAAATACATTTGAAAATTTCATGTGGTATGACTGTGTTTCAGTGGTATAATTCTAACATTAGATTAATTTTTGGAAAATCAGAAGCTTTCCTATTTCAAAATCTCTAAGATAATTCTTTATGACTGCAGCTAGGTCTGGAAAGTTACAATAAGATATTTTGTTGATCATGTTTGGTTTGAAATCCTTAGTTTAGAGCAAGAATATATACATCAAGTCATTAAAAAACTGATATTTTTTGAGCCAACGAAATAATAATCGTATAAAAAGATATTCTTAAAATCACAAGCTGCTTTAAAAATCTCAGAAATTTTTTCAGAAACTTTTTTTATGAAAATCGGAATTACGGGAGCGCAAGACCCACTTTAATGGAAATAAACTTTGATACATGCGAAATTGAGCTTAGAGACGGTTTAAGAGCTATCTAAAATATATGTAATTCGGATATTTTAATCTACTGATTTTACTCAGCTATGGTGGTGGCTATAGGACAGGAAGCCTCATGATGATGGTTTAGGTTTGTAGGAATATTTTTTAATTGATAAAGGTTTATCTAATAAATATATCATAAGAAGAAGATTTTTTTATGCAGGATAAAATATTTATTAACTTAAATAAGACAGTTAAAAAGAATGGATTTAATTTTTTTCGTTGAGAAAAGACTATAGATATGATTTTTTTAATATCTGAATAGATTAGATTTATTTTTTAGATTATTAGAAAAAATTTGGACAATATTAGGATTAGAAACAATGAAAGTTACGGTTTCAAAAAAAGACCATAATTAATTAAATACTTAATTAAGATAGATGTTTTAGAAAGCTGGACAGCAATTAACAGTGAATATTTGTAATAAGACAGGAAAACTAGAAAATCACAATCTATAGTTTTTCAACGACAGTAAAATAAGATAATTTAACTTTTTTATAAAGACTTTATAATTCATTTAATATAGATTAGAGGGTATACCTCTAGCTTATTATTAGTCGTAAAATGGTAAGGGTCAAATGATTAAAGTTAGGTTGAATGAGATCAAAAAAGAAAGTTTTTAAATGAAATAGAAATGAAAAGAGTGGCTGGGAATATAAAAAATAATAGTTAATAAAATTATCATTCAGACATAGTTAATTGGTTTTAGAAATTTGCTGAGATAGATAAATATTGTCTAGTCTGATATGCTTTTATAATGTGGACTTATCTCTAGAAAGATTTTGCCGAGGTAAAATAGAGAGAAAATAATCGTGGAAAGAAAAACACCTTTTTTTTAGGATAAAGCAAAAATTATTACCCACTAATTTTTAATTGGATGTTATTGGAAGTTTATTAAAAATAACTAGAATAATAAATGTATTTTTGTTGTATAAAAAATTGGTTTTTAAGAGCAATATATCAAATGGATTGGCAATGAAATTGTTTTTTTAAATTTGGTCAAAAAAATTTAAGTCATTTAAACAAGTTTTGGAAATTTGAAATCATGGTGTCTCTTTTCAAGATTAAGTGATTTCATAAATTATTTAGGGGATCAAGTATCGGGATCAGTTTTGATTATATTAGAGAGAAAGGAAGTAGAACGAATCCAATGGGGGTGTGTGTATTTATGTAGATATGAAGTATACAATTAGTAAAGGTGAATTTATTTACTGGAATACAAAAATATACCGATATAATTTTTTTTGGTACGGAAACTCAATCTAAATTTTTGACTGCTATAAAAGACAAAAATTTTAAGTTTTGATATTGCCAATGTGTATTTCAAAATATTCGATTACTTTAAAAAAAATGACTGAGCTAAGCACTATTCGGATTCATAATTAGGATATAAGAATAATAAAATTCCTTTTTATTTTAAAAAATTTATTATAAAAATTAATCAATAAATCGACCAGTAAAATTTTTATAAAAAAAATTCCCTCTTCATTAAGAATCACCCTTATCAAAAGTTAGAGCTATCATTGTTAAAATTTCCAAAAATTCTGATGTGTTCTGATTTAAAAGTGTTTAGAACTCAATTTGGTTGAAATGTTCAATCTTCGATACATACGATTCAATCGAAAAAACATATTGAAAAAACTTGAGTAAAAAAATATAAAATTTGCAGTCAATTAATATTTTTCCGCTATGTAGTATAATTTTAGAATAAATTGAACTCTTTAAAGCGAAAATTGATTTATAAAATTTTTTTGGGTTATAATTTTTGGTTTAGTGATTTCCAATAAAACTTTATAATTTAATATTTTTACTCTAATCATATATTATGATTAAATTTTCATTCTGAAAAACTCAATTAATTCTAATATAGACTATGATACTCTAAAAATTTTTGTTTTAAGATATTTAATCTGAAGTTTATATCAATGAAGATATTTCAGCAAATTAGGTGGAAAAGATTAAAAAAAGGATATAGTTTAAAATAAATATAATTAAGAGTTTACAGAAAATCGCTAATCTTAATTTTAATTTGTTCATATATAAATATTTTTTTAAAAAGTTTCAGAGAAGATGAAAAAATTAATTAAGGAAACAATATAAATTATATACAAATAAATTCTTACACTAAGAAAATTATTTAAAGTATTATTGCTTATTTTGAATAGTTTTACAATATTGTAAAAGTGTGTAATTTTTTAAAATAAATAATATAATATTTAAAATATTTATATTTTCCAAATTTATTTTTATTTTTTAAGAAATAAATTAATCAATTTATAGTTATTTATTAATTTTAAAATTCTAAGTTAATAATAATTATATTCAATTTTTTATAGATTATTGCTTAGAAAAATTTAGTATCATATTATACTAGTATAAAAACGATAATTTTTTTAGAAATGATTAATGATATTAGTGAAATTTATAAAATATTAGATCACTTATAATTTCTCCATGTATTAATATAATCTGGATATTTATTAAACAGACTTATTCAATCTTAAAATTCAATTTTTTAACACAGATTAATATTTTTATTTAAATATTTATCCTTGTCTACATATAAATATTTTTATTTAAATATTTATCCTTGTCTACATATAAATATTTTTATTTAAATATTTATCCTTGTCTACATATAAATATTTTTTTTAAAATATTTTTCTCCCAATATGCAAAATATATAATCATTTTTCTTTATCATAAAAGGATTTTTTTTATATTATCATCTAATTTTTAATTAATAAATTAATAAGTAATTTTTACCGCATAAAATGTATATAAAAAATAAATTTAATATAATAAAAATTATAATATATTTCTCAACTTTCCATATGATACGTAAATGTCTGACTTTTAGTAAGATATATCCTCAAAATATTTTAATACTAATATTCCGACATTTTTTAAAATTAAAAACATTTTTATTAAAATATGTATATATTTTTATACAATTGATTAGGAAGCTGACGTAATGTGTTTTTTTAATCAAAATAATATGGTGGATTTAGTATATAATTAAAAAAAATTAAAAAAAATTAAAAAAATTCTTTTATCAAATTTTTTAAAATTAAAAGTTTTAATTGGAGAAAGCATAGACTATCAAAATAAAATTTAAAATAATAATTTTTTTTGAAAAAGCGATTTTTAATGATAAATAACTCCTTAATTTAAAATTAATGGATTTCAAATGATTTCTTAATTGAAAATTATGATTTATATTGTCCATAATAAATTGATTTACAAATTAAAAAATAAAAAATAATTCTTTTTATTATATGATGAGTCAAATATTTTTTGTAAATTTTTTAAAACTTATCAAACTAGTAAATTTGAACAATATATAATAATATAACTAATTATTTGAAGCCAATGTATCTATAATTAGAAATTGTATATATTTTATATCTGATTTATTTTGAAAAGCCACCCCATGGTTAAAATTTATGAAACGCAGCAATCTTGTGCCAATTTTTTGATAATGGAATCATTAAATTATCGAAATTAGTTCTCTTATCTGATTATTTATTAGAAAATTTCCAAAAATATATGCAGTAATTAAATCTTATTGAAGAACATCGTTTGATCAAATGATCTCGAATATAAATTAATATTATTGAGCTTTAGTTCTCTAAAAATAGTATTCATCATAATGATTACTGAAATAATATGATATACTAAGTGTTAAGAACCGCCAGATATTATCTTTACTATTCCTTATTTCCTTAGGATCTTTTTAGATATACAATTATTAGACAGGATGATACTTATTTTATGAAAATCCACCTATATTTTTTTTGAGTTTCTCACCTTATTTCTAGATACCCATCAAAACATCATTAAAAAGCAATAAAGATTATATCAAATTATTATAACCAACGCCAGCTTAGTGTTATTTTTGTGGTTTATCTGATTTTATCAATTTCTTTTTTTAGAAATTGTCTCAAATATATTTTAGTATACTAAAAATTCCTAAACCCACTATTATTGAAAAAAACAGAGTAAATTTTGGTGGATTAATTGTGGATATTTTCGTAGAAAGTATTGTTTAGCTTCTAACCAATCAACAAATAAACTATAATCATGCTTTGATTCATAATAATTTGGCCCGTAAGTTTAACTCTTCATTAAATTGAGTAGAATTTTTCATCAATTAATCAATATATCATACATTTTTATAAATAAAACACTTTGTAAAATCTAAAATTACCAGAAATTTTGGGTTTTTCTAATACAAAGCATCAATGTTTAGATCAGACTGTGAATATTTTATAAAGCTAATCATTTGGAGATTATTTTGGTTCATTTTAGTGGTCAAGATAAATGTATCACTAAATAAGTTTTAGTTAGATATGGTATTAATTCTACCAGCCTCAATTCTGAGGCTGTATATATACCAAACTTAAAACCCTTTGAAGATTAAGATTTATACTGCTATAAAAATTTCTTTTTAAAAAATCTAAACTAACCCTTATATATAGCTTTGATATTTTACCTTTTAAGCCATCCCATTCTTTCAATTTCATCACTCAGCAAAAAAAGAAAACTTTAAAAATCCTGAAATTTAAAGTTGTTAAAGTCATTATATTTGGATCTAATTTTGCTCGTAATATAAGTCAGATCCTGATATACATTAGTGAAAGAAGCTTTTATTAGTGTATTTAGTCTAATTTTGAATTTGGTCGCCTCTGATTGCATCATAAATCTTTAATAGTCGTAATTAGACATTTGTTTCAAATTATAATCCAAAAATGACATACAGTTTGAGTAAAAATATTCAAATATTTTTTATGCATAAAATTTTAAATATATTCATAATTTTAAAACTTATCCCTTTTCTTTTTATCTTATATATTTGTGAAAGTCAAATTTATTGGCAAAAGAATAGTATAAATACCAAATTAAAAAAAATTAATGAAATAATTGCATTAAGAAAATCAAATAATATAAATTATTAATTATATTTTTATGTTAAAAAAGATTTTGTTGGTTAAATTTGCAAATTAGGTAAAAATTTATTAGGAATATGAAAAATAGCGTTAAATTTTAAAATTGGATCAAATTTTTAAAAAGAGTTTTATTGAGGTAGATAAACTACATTTTTAAATAAAAATGTGTCTCAATTAAACAAATTTTTTTGGTTTTATCGATTCTATTAAAAGGATTATTAATTTGATCAATTCAATATAGTTTTTATCAACAAATCTATTAATTCAATCAATAAAATTTATTACATAATTTTTTTTTTTTTAAATTATTGTTTTATATACAAATACTTCCATACTATAATATTCAAATGTTCAAATATTAGTGGTCAATTGTTTTGAAAAAGCTATCGATATTTTATATAATAATAAAATTAAAAATTTTGATTAAAATTTTTTTTATAATAAATGAATAATAAATTTTAGTTTTTTGATGCTTCAATCTTCAATTCAAAATATGAAAAGTAATCTTTAGATCTTAATATTAAATTTAAATTAAAATATTCATCATTTTGAAACTGAAAGTTAAAAATTAAATATTTATTTCGTTTTTTTTAAAGTATAAAAAGATTTAAAAATTGATAAGCGAGATAACTATATATTGATAAATTCTGTTTTAGGTTATAAATTTATTATCTATTTCCAAATTTTGATTATACTCAATTATGTAAATATTTTTCTAAATTATTATTTTTTTATTTTTATTTTAAAGATTAAATATAATTTCAGAAGATTTGCTTTTTTATAATATATGCGGCCAAAATTTTATGTAGTAAATATTATAGAAATATGAATTTACATCAATATTTATCTTAAAAATTAATTACTTTTCTATCACTTTAAGAATTATTATACCTGCCTAAAGGAAATACAAATTTATTTTAGCAAAACCCCACTCTAATATATTCAAATTTAAATAAATTTAAATCAGTATTTTCAAATCAAAATAAACCTATAACCAAATATAAAATAATTAAAAAGGCACTAAATAAAATTAAAATAACTTCAATCGATATACTCACCCCTCTAACCAATTTGAAATCAACCATTCTCACATAATTAATTGCTTGATAAATCACATTCATATAAATATATATTTATATCTATGCTCGATTAAAAATAACACCAAAAAAATTGATATAATTTTTTTTTATAATATGAATAAATAATATAATAAAAAAACTTTATAATGAATTTTATATAGATTATTTTTTTACAATTTGTAAACATATCAAAAAATATTTCGGAAATCATCAAATTACACATAGATTCAATTATAATTACATTTATATAAGATTATTTCTCAGCATTAATGTTCAACTGGCTAATTTTTTATAAAATTGATATATTAAAAATATTTATTTTGTGATTTAATACATAAATAATTTAACTTTCAATTCATAAACTTTCATATTATTATTCAAAAAATCAAAAAAATAATTTTATATTTTCTTTTTTGTTTTGAAAAAATAGCAAGTGTACTTAATATCTAAACAAATCAATGATACTATAAAATATGCTGTGAGATTGGCCTATATGTTCTATCTCTTGAAAAAAAACTTGGTAACAAATATACAAACACCCAGATAAAAAGGATAATATCTCCATTGTGAAAATGGATATTTTTTCAAAATTTTTATGCATTCTATTTTTCTGGTCCAAATTTAAATTAATATTTTACTTTATTAAAAAAAAAGCCTGCAAATTTTGAAATAAATTTGATGATCTTAAAAAATTCAGTCTAGATTTTTTTACCAAATAAAAAATTACCTTTACATTCCAAAAATTATTTTTTGGAACCAGATATTTTCTTGAATTTTAGCTGATATTTATCCGGTTATCCAGTTAAAATTAATATGACACGAACCACTTGAAATTTTTAAGCAATATATAGAGTAAAAATTATATCTTATCTGAAAAAAGATGAAGTAAAATATGTAATTTATCATGTATACTCTATGATTTTCAACATATGTTTCAATTCAAAAAATTTCTCTTTGATTATTTGTCAAATAAAAATCTTAGGTTGTAAAAATATATTAAATTTGATTAATGTTTAATCAAAAAATATATTAAATTTGATTAATGTTTAATCAAAAAATATATTAAATTTGATTAATGTTTAATCAAAAAATATATTAAATTTGATTAATGTTTAATCAAAAAATATATTAAATTTGATTAATGTTTAATCAAAAAATATATTAAATTTGATTAATGTTTAATCAAAAAATATATTAAATTTGATTAATGTTTAATCAAAAAATATATTAAATTTGATTAAT
>LSSL01004346.1:0-10523 GCA_001953115.1 Smittium mucronatum
AATTCAGTGAATCTATTGATATTATAAATATTAATATAATAAGCAAAGAAAACCTTAAGTAAATTTCTCATATATAGCTTTAATTAAAGATCTAAAATTTTGAGACTCAGATTTTAAAGCGATCTTATCTCTTGAAATTTTAAATATTCGATTTTTAATTATTTTCATAAGATGAAAGCAATTGCAATTTTTTTATTTTTTTAAGAAACAGAACAAAATAAGGTTACGTATAGATCCTTTTTATTGTGCTAGCACATTGCAGATTTTGAGTGATGCGATAAGAGATTTATCAACTTTGATAAAAATTGCTAGCACAAAAGTAAGAAAAATAAATACACATATTCTTAAACTTAAAAAATGACCCAAATTATTTTTTAATGTTTCAAAATACATCCCTGAAAATTTTTTATTAACAAATTTATAGTTATCATTTTGGAAGTAGAAGTCATTTTGATTCGGGTATTTGAAAATATAATTTTTCCACAAAACTTTCTCTAGGTATGAAAATGTATTGTGAGAATTTTTATACCCCGTTTATGGCTTTAAATCTTTTTATTTTAAAATATCTTGCTAATTTTAAATATGTTTTTTTTATTTCAAAGGATGTAATAAAAAAGAGATTAAAGCGGTATAATAAGCAAATTTTGACCACCAGCATAACAATTTAAGCTTATAATAGTTTTTTTGTTGTTACATTGTTTTTATTATATAAAAATCTGCTTTTTTTTAAAAAAAAATTGTTAAATGAATTTATTATATGTATAATTTTTATAATATGATTAGGATTTAAAAAAATTCAAATTCAATTTAATATTTGTGAATTAAGATTGATTTTTTTAAATTATACTTTTTTATTGAATTTTCTTCGTTATGTAAGTTAATTTCTCATCAGTATGATGTTCAAAGTAAAGCAATACTAATAAAAATTTCTATAATTCTTGATTAAAACGCAATTGATGTATAAAAAATACATTATTTGAAATTCTCAACATAATTTACAGAGAAAAAAATAAAAACCATAAAAAAATTATTATTAGAAGGAACTTTTTATACTGTTTTTCTAAAAGAATATCCATGAAGGTAGCTCCAAAAAAAAAAATCCGCTTCATTAATGGCATAAATAATGATATTATTTGCACAGGCACTGACAAAACTCAATGAAATTTTTGAGATAAAGAATATGTTTCAACTCAAGACACAGTTATAAGTTTTATAAAAATTTTCCCGAAATTCCTAAAAATTGAATAATGAAAAATAATAATATAAAAACTACAATTTAAGAGCAAATATTCAAGTTTATTTAATTTTAATCAGTTGAAAAGAAAGTTAGCCCGATTGATCAACACAAATGTATATTACATTTTGTTGGTAGCCACAGTATTTTTCGCTTATTAGATCCCCTCAATTAAAAATATGCAAACGAATTTTCGGGAAAATTCAACCATTTTATTTAAAATTTTTCTAAAACACCAAAAACTATAAAATTTGAAAATGTAAAATGATTCTCGAGTTAAAATTTTATGGAGACCATAAGTTCCTTGATCTCAAGGGATCCTATTTTCATTCATACAAGACATCTTCAAACTAATTAAATGTATAAATAGGCACATTGGACCACGTATCGTCAACTATTTAAGCAATTTAAGTCACAGAAATTTAGAATTTGGTCAGGGTTTATTTTTTTTATCAAAAGAAATGTAACTTTTAATTTATTTTTATTGAAAATTTATTGAAAATTTCTGCCCTACTGCTTTTTCGTAATAAATATAACTCATATTTCCGTAGAAAAGATTTTTTTACTAAAAGCTATATATTCTATATGAAATTTTATAAATATTGAGTTTAAATAACTTTGAAAAAGACAGGAAAATATCAATATATTTGCACCAGTTAATTTAATGATAAAAATCTTTCTTCGAGTCCTGTAAATTCAATTTTAAATATAAATATTTAGGGATATTTAATTAATTGGTTTTAGAATAACCCTCACCCAAATATCAGTTGAGATAATTCAATCAGAAAAACTTTATTTCATATAAGCCGATAAAAAACATGATTTATCATGAATAAGATAATCCAAATTGAGTTGAAATTTCCAAACTGACAAAATATTATTGAGATCTCGAAAAAATTGAATTGATTCATCGAATAATACGATGAAGTATAATTTCAAAAGGTATTTTGTTTATTAATTATAAAAATTGTTTAAATAAAAAATGTCTAACATTGATCAAAGCAAAATTGGAGACTTACATATTTTTGGAAAAATAATGGTCAAAAAAGTGGTTTATACCAGATTTGAAAATAAATTTGCAACTTTGATAAAATAATACACAAAAAAAAATATTGATATTAGCAAAAAATTAGGGAAAATTCGTATCCGATAATAGCTTAATATTGAATAATGGAAGTACACAAACTTTTTATAGGTTTCAAAAACAGTTTAAAATCATGCGAAGGTGAGGATGTAATGAAAATGAGTGTAAATTTAAAAATATCAATTGAAAATAAATTCTATTTTTCACCCTGACTATAATTACATCTGTAAAAATATTGGCAAATTATTGGCAAAAAATAATCAATAAATAATGAGTGAAATTGATTCTTAAACGAGCATTGTTGATACAAAATTCCTCATTTCTCTTTATTTACAATTTTTTTTTAAAAAAAAAGTAGATTTTTATATAATAAAAACAATGTAACAACAAAAAAACTATTATAAGCTTAAATTGTTATGCTGGTGGTCAAAATTTGCTTATTATACCGCTTTAATCTCTTTTTTATTACATCCTTTGAAATAAAAAAAACATATTTAAAATTAGCAAGATATTTTAAAATAAAAAGATTTAAAGCCATAAACGGGGTATAAAAATTCTCACAATACATTTTCATACCTAGAGAAAGTTTTGTGGAAAAATTATATTTTCAAATACCCGAATCAAAATGACTTCTACTTCCAAAATGATAACTATAAATTTGTTAATAAAAAATTTTCAGGGATGTATTTTGAAACATTAAAAAATAATTTGGGTCATTTTTTAAGTTTAAGAATATGTGTATTTATTTTTCTTACTTTTGTGCTAGCAATTTTTATCAAAGTTGATAAATCTCTTATCGCATCACTCAAAATCTGCAATGTGCTAGCACAATAAAAAGGATCTATACGTAACCTTATTTTGTTCTGTTTCTTAAAAAAATAAAAAAATTGCAATTGCTTTCATCTTATGAAAATAATTAAAAATCGAATATTTAAAATTTCAAGAGATAAGATCGCTTTAAAATCTGAGTCTCAAAATTTTAGATCTTTAATTAAAGCTATATATGAGAAATTTACTTAAGGTTTTCTTTGCTTATTATATTAATATTTATAATATCAATAGATTCACTGAATTTATCCTTTGGCTTTCGATGATAAAAATAGCTCTATACCGTTTTAAAGTGAAATTATCACTCGTGGGTTTGTTCTTAGAAATTTTTTTTCTTATTCCGCCTAAACCATCCATAAATTTTTTTTAATTCGGCTTAAAAGAAAATTGATTATTAAATCAAAATTTTAACATTAATTAATCTTAAAAAGTGAAAAATCAACCATAACATAATATAAAATTGAAATATATTTACAATCACATAAAATGTATTTTTACTTCAGAAATAGCCATTACACTTAGATAATTATTCAACGGCTAGAATGATTAATTTACTTGACTACGTATTCTACGTACAAGATATATTGAACTAAAAAAGGTAGATTTTTAAAGACTATTTATTAATTTTTTTTTCAAAATCTTTTGAATTTTTTCTGATATAATTACTAAAATTTATTATTTATTTGAAATAATTGAATAATATTTTTTAATTTTATTAATTTTTACATTAAGATCCAAAATGAAATATTTTTTTATTAAATCTGGAATATTTTTTGGAAAATTTAAATATAGTTTAAATATGCATTTATATTAAATTTAAATATTTTTAAATTTTTTTTTTGTAAAATAATTCCAACACAGTTAGAATTAGAATAAATTTTAAGCTTTTTCGTGTTTACTCCATTTTTTTTTTTAAAAAAAATTGATCTAGTAAAATTCTGCTATTATAATGTGTAAAAAATCCGAAAATTTTATAAATATTTTTACATAATTTAATATATTTTTAATACATTTTTTCATTATAGCAATATTATTGGCATATCAATTTAATTTTAATTTTAATTTTATTTTTTAAATGTTGTCAAATTAAGGGAAATTTTTACAGGAAACGAACGACTACAAATCCGTATTATACCATTTTTTAGGCCTCAATAATATGATATATCAATAATATCAATACAATTTTAGATACTTTGCAAATAAATGGGGTAAAAAAAACTTTTTAACAGTAAATAGATTCTTCGGAATGTTTATTGGAGAAAAAAAATCAATGTTAAAGACGATTTTTTAAAATATAAAACCTTAGAAATAATCCAAAAATAAAAAAGAGCTTAATAATAAATTGAAATATTGCAGGTATATAAATTTTTATGCCAAAATTATCAATGATAGAGTATATTAAATCTGAAAATTATCTCATACAAAATTAATTGAGAAAATTTGTAAGCTTATTGAATAAGACAACAATTAGCTAGACCAATGTTTTGCATATTATTGCTCAAATACGGATGAATTTGGTTTTATTTTGACTTACAAGAAACTTATATCACCATTATTTAAATTAAAAATAATCATATTCATTCAATTAGAATTTTAAATTGGCGAATAACTTGTAATAGCTTTTTTTATTAGAAAAAAAATAATCTCATAACTATAGCTTCATTTAATGCTCAAAAGATAAATTAAGAACATATTTTTGGGGGTTTCAAAAGCTTTATATTGAGCCAGAAAATTTTGGTTTCCTTTTTTCCGATAAAAATATTTGTTTCAGAAACTGCAAAAGGTAGTAAAAAAAACACATAATAGTTTTTGAAACAAAGTACATATATTAAATGGGGATATTATTTTCCTAAAAATACATTTATTGTTAAATTCAGCAGTCTAATTTATACTTAGGATGTCAAATATGAATTATTTAGAATTAAAAAATGGATATCTGAATAAAATTTAAAATGGAAATAGATATTTTCATTAATATGTGCGCTTTAAATTCAAATGCCGATGATACCTTAGAAAAAACCAAAGACCTAAGTTTAAAAATAAAAAATCGGAATTTGAGCTTCCAAATACTTACTCCTTTGATTAGTTTTTTTTCGAGAGGCTTGACAGGATTTTGAATTATAAATAGACAAATAGTATAATATTGACAATATTAGAGTTTATCGGGTTGAAAATAAGATTAATGATCGAATATAAATATTAAAACATCCATAATTTCAGTAAAACGAGTTAAAATAAGGTATCGGTTAAATAAATTAAATAAATATATATATATTTTAATAAATTGGAAGGATTTGTAATATTTCTGGTTTCTAATAACTTTGATTGATTTTCTGAGATATGGTTCATAAAGATAAACATGAAAAAATGTGTATTTGAAAGCCTAAAAAATATGCTGAGCACTTTCTGAATATAATTCAATTCTCGGTGGAATTAAAATAGAAATTTATAAGGATGTATGTTGTCTATCCTTTTTTCCCATTTTTTTTTTAAAAAAAGAAAAGTGTATATGTTTAAAAATTATCCTCAAAGAAGAATAATACAGATAATTTAAATATTAATCTCATTAGTGGTAAAAAAAAAAAGGTTTAGGAATATTTTAAGATGTATCAAACTCAATAATAATTAGAAAGTTAAAAAATTATTTTTATTGATTCCGATTTAAAAAAAAAACGAGGAAACTAAAAATTAAAACTGCAATTTGAAATCTTATAATTATTTAAAAATTTTTTCTAAGGTTAACTTCAGCACTTTTATAATAAATTAGAGATATGATTTAGATTTTTTTTCTTATTGAAAAACAAATAAATCTAATTTCAAAAATAAATTTTAACTGATGCACTGCTTTTAATACTAATTTTTTTTATAAAATATATTATTACAAGAATATTAAGATAGTGGCAATTATTGAGCTTTTTTAACTGAAAAAATAAATATTGATATGGATAATTTTAACGAATTTCAAATTTATCCTTTTTCTGAAGTAATTTTTGTCCGGTTTTTTTTTTTGAAATAATATCACCTTCATTTAATAAATTTGATACAAAAAAATTATAAAATTTTGCAAATTTTTTCAGCAATACATTTTTTTTAACATTTTTTAATGATTTTTGGCTTGTAATATATAAGAAAATGTGGCTAAAGCTTAATGAATATGATAAATGATATCGTAAAAAGAGCATGCGGAAAGTTATAACATGATAAGTATCATTTTTAAATTTTGGTATTTATTTTGAAAAAAAAAATTCATGCGTACTTTTTTAAATTCCAAAAAATCATTTTTAGAGATTTAATAAAAATAAGTATAAAGTATTACTTTTATAAAAATCGTCTAAATTTAGAGGAATCGTTTTAAGTTTATATAAAATTTCTCTAAAACATATTTAATTATTCTGGAATAATATTTATTGGTTATCATGTTTATTTTTTCTTAATGGCTTGCATTTGGTATCTAGGAAGAAATTACTGAAATTTTTTTTTTATCAATTAGTTTTTAGTTTTATGTAGTATTTAAAAAGAAATAGACTAATTTGCTGTAAATAATCATTTAATTAATCGAAAAATTTAATTAATATTATAAATGTTTCTTATTTTTTAATTTTAAAATTTTATATGAAGAAATATCTCAAATTTGGTTTATTTTTTATTTTTTGGATATTTTTTGAAAAAAAAAGACATTTCTGAATAATATTTTAATTTATCAAGAATTCGATAATTTTTTTTACAATTTCCTAATTATTAATCAAGATCAATAATAGAAATAAAATCAGGGGTTTAATGGTAAAAATTTCATAAATTAATATCTATTTTTCAAATTATCTAGAAGTTTTGTAAAATTTCTTGAAAAAAGCAAATGTGTATTTTCAATACTTAAATAATATTTGAAATCAACAAAAGATATCATATTTAATAATTAACTCAGAATTTTATCTACCCATCAAAATTATCTGTAAACGGAATTAATCAAAAGAATATAGATTTTGATAATTTTACTAAAGTCTTGTAAGGATCAGGTTTAATGGGATAATTTGGATAATAAAAGATAAAAGGATATACTAGTTAAAAGTATAAAAGATAGCAAAAGAGACAATTTGAAAAGCTTAGCCATTTTGGAATGGCTAAGCTTCCTTATTTATACCATTTTATATTTTCTAAAAGTCAATTATGCTTATGAGAGGCTTTCTTCATTGGATAAAATATTCAATGCGTGCACTAAATCTATTGGTTCATTACAAGTATTTTTCAAATATATATATATTACTCATTTATTTATAAAGAAGACTTCATGTTTTTATTTATTGTTATCATTTAAATTAAAATTTTTGAAATTTAATTTTATTACATAGTATTTTAAAGACATATTTAAGTAAGATAAATCTATTGATTATGAGAAATTATCTTTATAAAATCATCGATCTCAAAAGAACTTGAAAAATGAGAATATTTTGGATGCAGAATATAATCTAATATTTCTGAAGTAGAAAAAAAATGTTAAAAAATGGGTAATTATAACCAATTGGAACATAAAACTTTTTTAAAAATAATAAATAAGTAAAAACAGGAATACATATTTTTGGGTTGCAATAATATATTTTTTGTTTTAAGAAATTAAATTAAAGTTTATTTAGGGATATTTAAAAATTCCTAATTATTCAGAAAATTGAGCTATATTCAAAAACAAGAAATTTTATTTTGATTATTCGGAAATGGTCTGGAAATTCAGAAGAATACTCAAAAAAATAAAAATAAAAGTTTAGTAGAAATTTTATGAAAAGAGGTTTCGAATTATTCCAAAAAATTCAATAAACCAAATATGAGTGTTATATCAGGATGATCTATAAATAATTTAGAACAATCAATAAAAAGAAAAGTTTGCAATTACGGAATCCATGAATAGCGCTTATGATAATAATATTATTACAACAAAAGCTTTATTGAGATATTTTTTTGATAAAAATTATAGATTCAGTTAAGGCTCACATAAAATTTTATAGTATATTGATATTTATTTCAAATTTAGTGATTTAATCTAGGCTTCACATAGATAAAAATTTATATTAAATATCATATTTTGTTAGGTTATTTTAAAGATATCAATAAAAATTTCTACTTAAAAAAATTAGCGTTAGGCTTAAGCAAAGATATGAATGATAATTTTACATTTTTGAATAAATTAATAAAAATCGAAATTTTTTGGACTAAATTACGAATCCATCAAAATGATATCAGATATGATACTGTAAATAACCAATTTTTTAGAAATTTTTAAATTTCTGTGAGGTCTGCTTATAAAAAAAAAAATTATTAAAAAAATTATTTTATTTAATATAAAACATTATAGTAGCTTGTGAATACCTATTCGCAATTATAAAAAAATTGTGTTCTGAGCTCATAGAGATGGATAATAACTTTTTGAAATTTGAAGAAGTTTTTTTTGAAAAAACTCTGAGTGATGAAAGGGTTGTATTTAATTAATAAATAGAAAAATATCCTTAAAAAGAATCTATTTGAGTAAAAATTCGATATTCCAACTGGAAAAAACACAAATCGAAAGAAGATATCAAATTCACATCGAAATTTTAATAATATCTAAATAATTTAAACTTTTCAAAACTATATACCGAAAAAATTATATTTGAGTGAAATCCAGTATAATGAGAGATGTTTTTAGAAGCTATCTTTTATTTCATAATTAATATGTTCTTAGGAACCAATTTTTTTAGATTTTATCAGTATTTCTTCCAGAAAAAAAATTCATAATTTACTAGATTTACGGAAAGAGATGAAGGAAAATAAATTATTTTATATTTTTTTTTATTTATCAAAAAATATTTTCTTTTTAAGGAAATAAAAAGCGAAAAATTTGTGTATAAATAAAATTAGAGGTCTTAGATACTTATCAAATTTTAAAAAAGAAAAAAGATCGAAAATTTTCATCATGAGTCTTTAAAATTTCAAAGCCTTCAAATAAAAGCCCTATCAATTTCAAAAAAATGACCAGAATTTATATTTAACCATATATATGTACTTTTTATATTTAATAGATACCAAATAAATATAATAATTATTTTTTTTTAGCCTGAAATCATAATTTTCACTAGAATTTGTTTTAAAAAATAATAATTTATAAGTTTAAATTGAATATATAAAAACACAATGTATAAAAATATATTTAACTGAAGGTATCTAATTAAATTTATATATTAGAATTTACACAAATTGACTTTAATTTTCCAATTGTTGGATGAACAGTTTCAAAATTAGATATGAAGATTTTTCATTTAATATGTGAGAATTTTAAATTAAAATGGTCGATCAATTTTTTATTTAAAAATCGTCATTTCCCAATCTAGAATTTTCTTATATGTTAAACGTAAATCTTCCATATTGTAAAATGACCATTTTAGAAAGTGCGGCAAGCATTTTCACAATTAAAAATAAAAACCATGAAAATTTGTTCTAATTCTTTTGAAATTTCTAATAAATGGGTTTGTAATTATATCCGTGTTAATATTTAACTTATCGCTCTTATTAAACATAGCTAGTGACATAAACGAAAATTCAAGTCCACTATTCGAAAACTTAATAACTTTATTGAAGTAAATCTGTTTAAAATTTTGATTAAAAGAAACAAAGTATATGATTTTGGCTAATTTATTAGCGTATTTTTTTTTAAATAGAAATATTTGTTATGCTTTATATTTAATTTTAGGTATGAAAGATGGTAGGCCGCCAAAAATAAAATATGGATTAAGGATTTTAAAAAAAAGTTGAAAATAAAATAATGAAGACTTGATGATCAAAAATATTAATAAATACTCAGATTTTATAAATAAAACCCATGATCAGAGAATGAAGAAATAAATTAACCAATTTTTCATAGAGTTTACTTTTTATTGTAAAATGCTCACTGTACTTTGTAAAATGGTCATTTTACAATATGGAAAATTAAAGTTTTTCACAAGAAAATTCTAATTTGGGAAATGGAGATTTTTAAATAAAGAATTGGTCGATCATTTTAATTCAAAATGCTCACACATTAAACAAGAAATTATCATACCTAATTTTGAAACTGTTCATCCAATAATTAGAAACTACTAATTAATTTGTGAAAATAATATAACTGAAATCCTATAAAATAGATAATAATATAATTGATATAAAAATTGATATAATTATCATTAGGGCAAAAAAAATTTCTAAAAAGCTTAGAAGAAATGATCGAAATAGATTTTATTTCATTTTGAATTTTCAATCCTATAGTATGAGAAAACTAAAATCAAAAGAATTTTTTTTTAGAAATATAGTGCTTTAAGCAGAAATAGATTGATAAAGAAATTAAAAATCGCTTTTATTATTAGAATACCAGGGAAATAC